>ML805092.1:15058-34776 GCA_009831015.1 Picea engelmannii | reverse complement strand
GATATATCTAGGGCCCCTGGACTGGGTCCAGGGTGCTCATGCCTGGGGCATGGGTTGATCCTTGGTCTCTGACCTTGGTGTAAAACTTGATGGTACATGACCTTCCTTGAAGAAGGACATAACCACAAGAGGGATAACGTCCCATATGCAGTGATGATAAAGTAATAGGTACACCATATGATTTGAAGGAATGAGTAATTCCACCTTGTTAACCCTCTCTTTCCCTTTGGGGTCCTTGTTGGTTGGTTGGGGTTTTTGTTTAAGTTTGGTTATGGGCTTTGTTACTCTTGTTGAGGGCTTTTGGTTATTTGGTTATGGGCCTTGTTACCCTTGTTGTGGGCTTGTGTCTTATTTTTGGGTTATGAATTTTGTCACATGATTAAATTTTTAATTTAAACATGTGACTTTCTTTACAACCTAACCTTACCCATCCTTTCCCTAGCGCACCCTAACCTAGCCCTAACCTTTGCCCTAACTACTATATAATGAACCCTCCCCTACTCCTTCAATTACACACTTATTCTAATTGTGTTAGCGTGGAGGTTCCTTATGCCAGCGACCTCAATTCCTTGTTGCTGATACCTAAAATGTGGAGCGGCCTCTTCTATGCTTGGTGTAAGTTGGTTTGTATTGCAGCGGCCCTGTTGTCCTTATGTGAGAGCGGCCCTATTATCCTGAGTGGGAGCGGCCTTGTTGCATACCTGAAATGTGGAGCGGTCTCTTCTATGCTTGTCTGAAAGCAGTCTCCTTTGCTCTGCTAGAGCTGTAACCTTTGATGCTGTAGAAAGAGCCGCAGCCTTTCTTTAACCTGCTGAAACTGTCCTTCATACCACCGCTTCTTCTGCTGATAATTTTTGTTGGCTTCCGTGGGGTTTTTCAAGCTGCCATTAGTCTTGGGGTTAACCTTCAACATATCTTCCTTAACTGTCATTTGGACTATGTGGTTGGGTGTTGCCTTATATGTGTTTTCTGCAGGTGTAGGGGACATCTCCCTTGTGTTTGCTGATTGGGACTGTGTGTTCTTTTGTGTGAGTTGTGTGCCTTCCACTGAGTGAAAACCCTTTGGGTTACAGCCTTGCACTTTGAACAGATCTGAAGGGTTATTGATGCCCCTCTTCTCTATCTGATTTGTGAAAAGCTTTTACAGTGTGCATCCCTCTTGATGGGGTATTTTTTGTGGAGTGTCACTTGCTAAATCTTGTCTAGCAACTCACATCTGTTCACTGTAAAGTTAAAGGTTTACACACAGTCAAGTTCTCAGCCTCTTGGGTAAGGGTTTTACTGTGTGGGGGTTTTGGGCAGTGTTATTTATCTCTGATTAGGATTGTGTTTTCTCCCTGTGGCCCTTAAGCTTGGTGGCAAGAAAAGTTCCTTCATTCTGTGGTATAGAGATCCACTATAGATCTATGGACTGAACCTTTGTCTGAGCATACAAACAGGATCTATACCTAGTGTGTTTATTGTGCTCTCTTCAGAGGTAGGTTGTTGTACCAGGTATGCTCCTTACTTATCCCCTTTGATTTGGATCTGATCTACTACAAACTTGTTTAATATAGTATGCATTATGTAGATCTAAAGCTATATCTGTTGTGAAGTGATTAGACAAAATTGTTGGATCTGAAATATGCATTCAGTCTTATAGATACATTGTTATATTCAGATCAGTTCATTGCTGCCTTAGATCTGAGATATATTCATATATGTTCTAAGTTTAGATCTACGTGTTTGTTTTGAGTTTATGTCTATGTGCTTAAGTTTAGATCTATACATTCTGAGTTTAGATCTGAGTTTATGTTCATATGTGATCAGAAGTTGTTGCTAAACTTCTTAGTCCAACTTGTTATGTGTCCTATCTCTCTTTGTGTAACAGATCTAATTGTTTTAAGCTTTGAAATTTGAAAAAGACTATTGTTCTGCATTTTCACCCTAAATCTAACATGGTATCAGAGCCATGGACGTGAAGAAGCTCAAGAAGAAGTCTTGAGCCCACGTAGATCCTTCACTGGGTTTTTTTTTTTTTTGTTTTGCAGTTCAGGAGATGATGGAAAGGAAATTAAACCTCTGTCATGACAAGAAGAGGTTGAAGTTAAACCTCAAGCATATATCTCAGCCAACAGGTTATACTCCTTGTTGTCTCTGCATCTATCAGTAAGTAAGATATGTTTAAAGGTTAAAATGGCTTGAGGGTCTTGATAGAGGATTGCTTTCTGATTTGAAAAGTCCACGTGAGTGCTTAGAAAAGTTGCACTGGTTTGGGAAGCTGCTGACTGGTCAGATATATCGAAGAATAAGAAGCATAGGGGAGCTTCCAGGGAATTGACACCAGATAAAATTTCCAATCTTATCAACTTAAAAATAGACAAAGACTGCAACGATTTTGCAGATTAAATGAATAACCTACATAGAAACTCAAAAAAAAAAAAAAAGGGAACTGCTACTGTTCTTCAACAGTCAACTCTGTTAACCCCAGCCAGGTTTCATCAGTCTATGAAGTATATATTAAATTCGAATAGCTCATTGCAGGAGTCTGTACTACCTATTTCTCTCTCTCTGGGAAAAGAATCTGGCAAATGTAAATCTGATGATAGATCAATGAAGCAGGTGGCAGGCCCTCTTGGCAGTAAGGAGTCTTTGAGAATAGACACTAGTTTACAACAGACAAGCTCCATGAATTCATTTCCAAAATGGAAAATAATGCTTTGGCAGGTGCATTGGCTGGAATGTTTGTAAGCTTTTGGTTGCATCCAATAGATACTGTGAAGACAATAATTCAATCTCGTACTATTGGTCATAGGTTACTCTTTCATAATTTGGGGTCCATTATGTCAGAAAGAGGTATAGCGGGCTTGTACAGAGGTATAGGAAGTAACCCTGCATCATCTGCACCTGTATCTGGAAATTATACTTTTACGTAAGATTCTGTGAAAGCCGCCTTGCTTCCACACTTGAAAAAGGAGTACCATGCTTTTGCACATTGCGTTGCAGGTGGTTGTGCAAGTATTGCTATTTATCTATACTCCTAGTGAGTGTGTTAAACAGCAGATGCAAGTTGGTTCACAGTATTGCAACAACTGGAAGGCATTAGCAGGCATTCTTGAGAGGGGTGGTTTTCTTTTTCCATATGCTGGATGGGGTGCAGTTCTGAGCAGGAATGTTCCACAGTCTGTGATTAAGTTTTAGACATATGAGGGTTTGAAGCATTTGGCACTACGTAGTCACAGTGCAAAAGCACACCTCGGCACTTTACAGACGTTGGCACTTGGAGGTCTAGCAGGATCAACTGCAGCATTATTTACAACTCCTTTTGATGTTATCAAGACGAGGTTACAAACACAGGACCTCAGAAGTATGGGTCAGCTTTTCATCCTGTATTGGCACTGAGAACATCTTGAAAAGTTAAAACACCTGATCAAAATAAAATGCTTAGAGGGAGCAAATTGACAGAGGGGGCAAACTGACAGAAAGGCAGATTTCTTGGACTCAGAGGGAGCAGTCTCTAAATATGGATTAGTCCTTGTCCAACAAGAGAATCAATAGCTTGATAGAATCCAAGAATTCTATCAGTTTCCTTGAAAGGAAACCAGCCCGATGCCAAGAAATACTAAAGAAAGTGAAAAGCCTCTAGCACCTAAAGGCACTGGTACAAGAAGCAGAAACTAGATGTGTATTCTAGGTCTCTAGATAAAGTGAATCATGATTGATTCAGAAACTTCCTAAACTGAAATAAGGAAGATTACTGTAACAGTAAAGAATGATGTATGGTCTATAAGAGGATATACTAGTGACTCATGATCTATGACAAGATCCTCACCTTCATAAGGAACCTTTTGTCACTTCCTTGTTTTGAATACTTCATCTGATAGATGTTAAGCTTGTTTTTAACAATGAAGTAAAACAAGAACCTATCCATGAAAAGAACCTCATGTGTGAAAAATTTGTTTGATCATCCTTATATGAAGATTGTTCAAAATCTTCATCTTACAGGAAAGAATTGTTACAGCACAGACTAAGAGGGAGTTTTTTTTTTCTCTAAAGAATTTGAAATGAAAGACTTGGATCTCTCACATTACTGAGCCTGAAGTTGTTGGCAGAAATCAGGAGAGATATCTCTCTCACAGGGAAAATATGTGATTGATGTGCTTCACAATTTTGGTAAGATAAACTGCAAATGATCTCTAATTCAAAGAATCTACGAGATCAGGCCACAAGCTCAGATCCACAAGTGCTCACCTCACAGATTAGTGATTTATCTCGTATATACGAGAACAAACATCTGGTATACGGTAAGTGTCCTCAGTCAGGTCATATGTGAACTGAAACATTTACATACAGTTACTGTGAAACACATTCTGAGATACGATCTCAGATACACCTCAAGTAGAGGTATATGGCTCCATGGTTTCACAGATTCAGACTGGATGGGCAGTGTTGTGGACCGGAAGAGTACTTCCAGATATTGCTTCAGTCTTGGTTCAGCTATGATTTCTTGGTCCAGCAGGAAACAGGGCTCCGTAGCCCAAAGCACTGCAGAGGCAGAGTATATTGCTGCGAGTGCTGCTTGCAGAGAAGCAATATGGCTCAGAAAGCTACTTTCAGACTTATTCAGGACAGAGCTTGAGCCCACAGTTATACACTGTGAAAATCAAAGTTGTATAAAGCTCACAGAGAACCCGGTGTTTCATGACAGATCGAAACACATTGAAATGAGATATCATTATATCCGGGATATGATTCAAAGGAAAGTTCTCAGCTTACAGTATGTTTCGACAGCAGAACAGACAACAGACATTTTCACCAAGCCACTGCTTTTGATAAAGTTTGCATACTTTCGTGAAAATCTTGGTGTAGCTGAGAATACCTCTCTTGCTGAGAGGGAGTGTTAAATTTACATGCAGCAGCGAGAGCCATTCTCCTAGAGGATGGCTAAGACCCTAGACAAGATCTAGGGCCCCCAGTGCACTCCTGGGGTATGTGGTCTGGGACCAAATTGATAAAGACCCTAGACAAATGTCTAGGGCCCCTGGACTGGGTCTAGGGTAACCATGCCTGAGGCATGGAAGTCTTGGTCTGGGACCAAGCATTTGAAGACCCTAAATATCTCTAGGGACCCTGGACTGGATCCAGGGTAACCATGCCTGGGGCATGGAAGTCTTGGTCTAGGACCAAGCATTTAAAGACCCTAGATATATCTAGGGCCCCTGGACTGGGTCCAGGGTACCCATGCCTAGGGCATAGAAGTCTTGGTCTGGGACCAAGCATTTAAAGACCCTAGATATATCTAGGGCCCCTGGACTAGGTCCAGGGTAACCATGCCTGAGGCATGGAAGTCTTGGTCTGGGACCAAGCACTTAAAGACCCTAGATATATCTAGGGCCCCTAGACTGGGTCCAGGGTGCTCATGCCTGGGGCATGGGTTGATCCTTGGTCTCTGACCTTGGTGTAAAACTTGATGGTACATGACCTTCCTTGAAGAAGGACATAACCACAAGAGGGATAACGTCCCGTATGCAGTGATGATAAAGTAATAGGTTCACCATATGATTTGAAGGAATGAGTAATGCCACCTTGTTAACCCTCTCTTTCCCTTTGGGGTCCTTGTTGGTTGGTTGGGGTTTTTGTTTAAGTTT
Organism: Picea engelmannii; assembly: GCA_009831015.1. Lineage (NCBI taxonomy): Eukaryota > Viridiplantae > Streptophyta > Pinopsida > Pinales > Pinaceae > Picea > Picea engelmannii. The sequence continues at coordinate 29,149 of ML805092.1, read as the reverse complement.
GGTTATGGGCTTTGTTACTCCTGTTGAGGGCTTTTGGTTATTTGGTTATGGGCCTTGTTACCCTTGTTGTGGGCATGTGTCTTATTTTTGGGTTATGAATTTTGTCACATGATTAAATTTTTAATTTAAACATGTGACTTTCTTTACAACCTAACCTTACCCCTCCTTGCCCTAGCGTGCCCTAACCTAGCCCTAACCTTTTCCCTAACTACTATATAATGAACCCTCCCCTACTCCTTCAATTCAACACTTATTCTAATTGTGTTAGCGTGGAGGTTCCTTATGCCAGCGGCCTCAATTCCTTGTTGCTGATACCTGAAATGTGGAGTAGCCTCTTCTATGCTTGTTGTAAGTTGGTTTGTATTGCAGCGGCCCTGTTGTCCTTATGTGAGAGCGGCCCTATTATCTTGAGTGGGAGCGGCCTTGTTGCATACGTGAAATGTGGAGCGGTCTCTTCTATGCTTGTCTGAAAGCAGTCTCCTTTGCTCTGCTAGAGCTGCAACCTTTGATGCTGTAGAAAGAGCCGCAACCTTTCTTTAACCTATTGAAACTGTCCTTCATACCACCGCTTCTTCTGCTGAGAATTTTTGTTGGCTTCCGTGGGGTTTTTCAAGCTGCCATTAGTCTTGGGGTTAACCTTCAGCATATCTTCCTTAACTGTCATTTGGACTATGTGGCTGGGTGCTGCCTTATATGTGTTTGCTGCAGGTGTAGGGGACATCTCCCTTGTGTTTGCTGATTGGGACTGTGTGTTCTTTTGTGTGAGCTGTGTGCCTTCCACTGAGTGAAAACCCTTTGGGTTATAGCCTTGCACTTTGAACAGATCTGAAGGGTTATTGATGCCCCTCTTCTCTATCTGATTTGTGAAAATATTTTACAGTGTGCAACCCTCTTGATGGGGTATTTTTTGTGGAGCGTCACTTGCTAAATCTTGTCTAGCAACTCACATCTCTTCACTGTAAAGTTAAAGGTTTACACACAGTCAAGTTCTCAGCCTCTTGGGTAAGGGTTTTACTGTGTGGGGGTTTTGGGCAGTGTTATTTATCTCTGATTGGGATTGTGTTTTATCCCTGTGGCCCTTAAGCTTGGTGGAAAGAAAAGTTCCTTCATTCTGTGGTATAGAGATCCACTATAGATCTATGGAATAAACCTTTTTCTGAGCATACAAACATGATCTATACCTAGTGTGTTTATTGTGCTCTCTTCAGAGGTAGGTTGTTGTACCAGGTATGCTCCTTACTTATCCCCTTTGATTTGGATCTGATCTAGTACATACTTGTTTAATATAGTATGCATTATGTAGATCTAAAGCTATATATGTTGTGAAGTGATTAGACAAAATTGTTGGATCTGAAATATGCATTCAGTCTTATAGATACACTGTTATATTCAAATCAGTTCATTGCTGCCTTAGATCTGAGATATATTCATATCTGTTCTAAGTTTAGATCTACATGTTTGTTCTGAGTTTATATCTATGTGCTTAAGTTTAGATCTGTACATTCCGAGTTTAGATCTAAGTTTATGTTCATATGTGATCAGAAGTTGTTGCTATCCTTCTTAGTCCAACTTGTTATGTGTCCTATCTTTGTTTGTGTAACAGATCTAATTGTTTTAAGCTTTGAAATTTGAAAAAGACTATTGTTCTGCATTTTCACCCTAAATCTAACATGTTCTTTGAGCATTTGCAACTTCAGCTTCCAACTTATGGTATGACTCTTCCTTTTCATTTACTTGATTTTTCAATAGTTCCTCTATTCTTTTGGATTCCTCAATTTTGGTTTCAAGATTGACATTAACTTCAAGACTTTTGCTAAGCTCATCATCTACTTTCTTCTTTTCTTATATTTCATTCTTTAGTCTTTTGATCTCTTCTTCCTTTTCTTCTAATTGAGTATTTTTACTTTCTTCTTGTTCTTTGAGCATTTGCTTTAGTGCCATGGTATATCTTGGGTACTTTTCCAGGATTTCTTTGGTGTATTTTTCAAGATACTCAAAAGAAATTGAGTAATGTCGTATTTCATTGCTAACACCATATAACTCAAATAACACTTTAACTTTAAGCTTCAACAAATCTTCCTCTTCATCTACAAGATAATTGTCATCTGATTCTACACAAACTACTTCTATATTTTCTTCTTCACTTGTAGAAGAACATTCAACGTCATCATACTTAGAATTTTTGCAATAAGAGTATTTTGGAGAGTCTTTACCTTCATTGTCCTTGATGGAATTGTAATCTTTGTCTTGATATACCTTCTCTAGCTTCAACCATAGATCCTTGGAGAAAGTACATTGTCCCATGCTTTATTTGACAGAACTTGAGAGTCCATTGAAAATGACCTTGAGAGCTAATGCATCATTATTATTTGATTCCTTTTGTACTGCAAACTTTGACTTATTCTTCAAGGGAACTGATCCACCAATAGTTGCTTTCCAAACACCTACTCCTTTTGCCTTCAAATACCCTTTCATTTCTATTCTCTATGACGAGTAATCTATTTCGATAAAGAGGGTAACTTCATCTGCATGTTCATCCATTTGTGTGTCCATGGATCTCCTTCAAGATTGCAAGGATTATGATGAAGGCCTGACTTGGATACCAATTGTTGGACACACCGACCAAACTGAGAGGGGGGGGTGAATCAGTGTAGGGATATTTTTACTCTTTTCCAAGAACACCTTAGTTAGCAAACACCATTTACTCATAATTCATTAATTTCATTTATAACAAGTTGTATGCAAGCATATATCAACAACAAATATGATCAATAAGCCATCACCACAAGGAATATGAGGAACATAAGATATATGTATAAGTTTCTTTTATATTACGAACTAAAATCCTTGGGGTTTTTTTTAGCAACAACTGAATAGAGAAACAACTCCATAAGAGCACCAACTCTCAGTGCAAGACTCAACTTGAAAATCTCAGCATCAACTAAGAAGAGGAATCAATCCTCAACAGATACCAATCTGTCAATAGGTACACAACCTGTTTATACTACAACCCACCTATGTACATGACCTGCCTATACTATATCACATGTATGTACATGCCCTGGTGTTACACATCAAAATTCCACACTTAATTACCTCACCCTAAGTGTCACAAGTGTCATAAAAGTGTCACATACACTAACACCATGAAAGAACATTTGTCACAATCCCTAGTCACTGTGGAGGAGAATTATATTATATGAAGGTCCAAATACTATGTCCACATGAATTATTTATTAATATTCATAAAAAGAAAATTTATTTAGTGTGAGAATCCACCTCACATTTAGTTTCCTAATCTCAAGGAGAGGTTGAGAATCTCATGGATGGTTGAGTTATTTTCTCAAACCAAAATCCTAATTTGGTGGATCTTGAGAGATATTTCCTCCTTAAAATCCTTGAGAGATACTTTCTCCCTAAAATCCTTGAGAGATATTTTCTCCCTAAAAATATTGGAGATCCCATTTTAGTGGATCTAGTTAGTGATCTTCTCCATCGTGGTTAAGCCTCCAAATCCTATATAATGAAGGATTTCCATGGAGAATAGGGGGAAGATTAGAGGTATCAAACCTTTGATTCTAGAGGAAGCTTTTAGATATCAAACTTATGATATTGGGAGCATCGGGCAAGGGTTGGACGAGAGAAGCTTGGAGGAATGTTGCATCATCATCCATGTTTGTAAGTATTCTCTTTGGGTTATCATCTTAATATACTTGGACTATTTACTTCAAGCTTATGTATTCTTGCATGTTCTTATCTACTATTCCTTCAATCTTTGTAGATGAATTTGTTTGATCTAATATTGTAGAGTAGGAGTTCTTGGTTTCTCTTTGTTGTCTATTGCATTGCAGGTATCAAGTTGCACTAAGGAGTTTGAAGATCAAGATCGGATTGGAAGCAACGAGGAAAAACTTAGAAAACTAGGTGCATCACACCTTTTCTCACTCTCTCTCTTTCTGATTAGTTAAAATAAATTCAAAGGGATGTTAGTGTCCACTTGTTTTTTTCTGTCTAGGTATTAGGGATCTATACTCCAAGGGAAAATTCGCATGTCCGTAGGGGAATTATTCTATAACAGAAATTGGTGACTCCATTGGGGAAGGACATTGACTTGTCTTTCCTTGGATCATATAATCTTTTTCCCACCTTTAGATCATATTTATGGTTTGTTTCTAATATACTTCCCTTTCTCTCTTGTTCATTGAATATTTCACAAAGTCTTTTGCAAAATTTTCTGAGTTTTAAGCCTTATTTCTGAGTTTTTGGGAAGGGTAGCACTCCTCTGTTATGTATACTAGAGCATTGATCTATTATAAATGATCCCCTGTAGTACATACCACATCGTTGTAGCACTCTGTCCCTTTGCAAACATGAGCATTGATCTCCCTTTTTGGGTTTTTTCTGCCCCTTTTTGCTATCTTTTTCTCTGTCTAATCCCGAGAATCTTTTTTCTCAGAGACCTTTGAATACTCTTGACTTTGTTTTGATAAGAGTTGGACATTTATCATTTATTTTTGTTTATCCTTTGATTTTGCAATTTTTCTCTTAGTTTTGATCCCCTTGGGTTAACGTGATCCCTTGGTTCTTTTTGCATTATGAGTTCATCTGATCTTCATCTCGTAAAGCTTTTAGATTGCTTAACTATTTAGAACTATTCATCAACTAAGGTTTGCAAAGGTTGCTTGGTATTGAGCCTTCTTGTGTTCATTTGAAACATCTCAATTTTATGGATGATTAGGAATCTTATGACAACCTAGCTTGATTTCTATTTCTTGTTGCTCATCATTTGAGGATTTTCATGAGTGTTTGTTTTCTTTCTCTTTTGCATCATTGAGTTATTGATTGAACAAGTTATCTCCTAATTATTTTCTTTCAACTCTCATCACTTTGAGTGCGCTTTGCTTGATTTATTTTTTCCTCATAGTTCTTTATTTTAAACTTGGATCTCTTTTATCTAAAAGTTAATAAGAGAAAAGTTTGCATATCTCCTTGCATTGTTAATCAAACAAAGAAATTGTGCATTCATTAGGAAGTTTGCTTTGGTTTATGTTTGGAAAAAAGAGCTAGTTTTGCTTGTGCATTTCAGTTTTCGAAAACATTTTCTTGGTATTTTGGCATCGTATCGATCCTAGAAATTGAAAGTTACATTATTTTGAGTGCTTGTTTGTGTTAAGAAGAATAGAACTCTTCTCCTTCCTATACGTAGAATTCATCAAAAGAAAGAACCACATAGCATTCTTTTACATTCTTTGGGAGTCGAGTCTCTTACACATCATCAGTTTCATCTCTATGAACCCTTTGATTTAAAAGACATTAAAATCAACCACACTCTAATAAAATCAAATCGAATATTTTTTGTTTTTAGCAAACCAACAATAGCTTAGGATTAGGGTCTTTGGACTAGGTGAAGTGAGTAAATTTTCCAAGACTACTAAAGATATTGTAGAACACTAAAGAGAATATAAATCCAAATTTCATATAAGCATAGCTGGGAACCCTGTCTCACATAGAGGATAAACACGAAGTAACGTGTGGGAGAGAAACGAAGATTAACCCTCAAAATCTTAACCAATCATAGAGAAAATATTGTATATTTGGGGTTGTTCTTGAGAAACCACTGGTTTCATTTGGTCTCGGTGCTTCGTGAACTTTGAATCTATTTGGGGTCCTCTAGAGTCCTATCGGTCCACTTGTCTTCATTTCTATTGAAGAGCTTCAGACTTTGATATCCTTCCCATACGTTTGGTCCTGACTGTCGACTGTACCCCCTCGGAGGCTGACTACGAGTTGGTAACCTTAGTGTCCTTTCCTAGGTACCTACAGATGTGATGTGAGGGGATTCCCATGAACCCAGGGAATACTTTGTATCACACTCTCAGTACCATTGGAGGGTGATCCCATGAAATCGAGGGTTGTTTTCACCGAGAAGGGTTGTTATGTGGATGTCAGGGTAATGTTCCTTTGTTTTACATAGTCATCCTTAGGATCAGAATTTTCATAGTATACAAGGTATGGAACTTGACACTCAAGAACCACAACCTAATACTTCTTACGAAACGGTGATCACAGATCACACTTCTGAAACTAGGAGAATTGCTCCTGGAAGTGACCATCATGTTGAAGAACCGGTCCCAACCTTCGTAGAAAGCTTGGAATATTTTGTGAATCCTCCATTTACTGATCCACTTGGCCAACCAATCTTTGATCCACCATCCATGAGATACATTGATTCATTTTATTATTACTATTTACCACCTGGTTCAACCACTACACCATCCTTTGGCATGAACCCACCAATTTTTGGTTTTCCTGAAGGATGTGGGAATTCATGTTTTTCCACAACTCTCATAGTTGATACTGTTGGTGCTTATTCTTTACCAGAAACATCGATGACCAAAGTGACCCTGACTCAACCATTTGCGCATTTATATCCTCTTTCACATGAGTCGAGTAATATTCCTGCTTCATTTTTTCCACAGATGCACACACCAAATGCTTTACTTGGTCGTCCCATTGGTCAAACGGAAAGAAGTCAAGTCTTTCACACAACCACGGTTACACAAGCTACTCAACCTCCACCTCACACATCACAAATTAATACTCCCTACATTGGAGGTCAATCTTCAATGGGAGGCCAACCTTCAGTTGTGGGGAAACCTTTAGTTGCAGGGCAACTTTTTGCTAGGAGGAAACCTACATGGTTTCAACATCAACAATAATGATGGAAAACCACTCCTACAAGGAATTCTATCCCTAATACCATTGGTCTATATCCTGGACATCCATATCAAGGAGTTGTGAATCCTTTGTTGATTCAACCCAATCTAGCGGGTATTCCTCTGCAAGGAACTATGCCTTATCAAGATGTAAACCCCATGATTCAAATGCAATAGTTCCTTCCAACGCCATACATAGGGGGACCAACATGTCAATCGTAGTATGTAGGAGGTCCATATGTTTCATCATAGTACATGGGTGTACCAACAGGAAAACCACCTTACATAGGTGGACAACCCAGTAAACCACTGTATATGGGAGGACTATCAAGTTTTTTCACCATGCCACAACCTAGATATGGTCCTACTAGTGTTTCTATGAAATATGGTTATCACCAGTATCAACAACCTAACTGAAAACTACCATTCTTGGCTACGTTAGATCTCCCAAATCTGTCATGTTTAAAAATTGATCCCATCCTTCATGCCCCGTTTTGGTCCACCATCCCTGCCAAATTACCATCCGACATTCTGAAATTTGATGGAAAACCCGGGGAGGATCCTAACAATCATGTTATGACTTTCCACTTATGGTGTTCTTCCAACTCTTTGATGGACAATTCCATTCATCTTAGAATTTTTCATAGAACACTTACGGGTGCAACAACACAATGGTACATTGAACTACCACATAACTCTTTTGTCGACTTTAACTCTCTTTCCATGGCTTTCCTGACACATTTTTAGTTTCCTATATGGTACGAGACTGGTACAAAACTTTTGACCTCTCTCTGAAAATCCTCTTCTACCCACATATTTGATCATATTCATGAGTGGAGATGATGGAGACAGTTGATTAAACATCCAATTTTGGACCAAATCCTCACGGATTGGTTTACAAATTCTCTCTTTCCTCCCATCACCTGTGATGTTGCTATGGGAAACGTAGTTATTGAGGAGCAGGGTATAAGTTGTGCACAATATTAGGACTTGGTTTACTCCCAGTCCAACACACTTTACGTTATGATCCCTAATACTCCTCATTTTTCGAATGATCCATCAAAACCTACTCCAGAATCTAGTTCCATTCCAAACACCACAACTACTTCCGTTCCTACCCAAACCTTTGAGGTGAATGTGGTCCAATCCACTTCATCTCAGAAACCAGGAGGTAAGAAGAAAAACAAGGGAAAATCCAAGAAACATTCCAACAACAAGGATAATCCTAAGTCTGTGGATACTCAATCGACAAGGAAACCTAAATTTCATTGTATGATTTGTGAGGAAGACCACTCCACGAAATACTTCCCCCATCATGAGGCTATCGCTAAATATATGAAGGGTACCTCCCAACCAGTTCAACAACAACATTTGTTTGTACAAAACCCTATCCCTCTGCAAGGAGGTGACCCAAGTCATTCCCACCATGGGGATGCTTCCACAAGCGCCTCTCAGTTATACATGTTTAAGACGATTAATGTAACAACTCATGAAAATACCTATGAAAATCCTCCAGGTGATAAGACTAAATGGAAAGATGTCGACCAACCTTCTAACTATACTCCTCATCCATCTTCCAATCTTCTTTAGATTGAGAAGCCAATTTATGACACAACATTGCGCCCACCCAAGAGCGTAATTTGAAAAGAGACATTTAAACCAAATGCTTGCGCTGCCCAATAATACAACATTGTTGAATATTTGGAGCAAGATCCTTGTAGTATCTCAACCCTCGAAGTTCTGTGGAATTGTACAAATCAACATAGAACCTTGTTGTCATCCATTGGAGCCATGGATCCTGAGGAGTCGGACCTGATTACTTTTAACCTAGATTATTTTAAGGATAAAGTCTCCCACCACTTAGCATTCCAAATTCAAGTTTTGGTTGGTGGAAAGAACATCCATCATATAGTTTTGGATGAGGGAGAATCAACTTGTGTCATGTCTTTTCCTTTTTGCAGAGCCCTTGGTTCTCCTACACTTACCCCATCCCCTAACACCCTGGAAGCATTTGATGGACATGGTTTGCAATCTCACGGACTCTTGCAATATTTCATTGTGACTTGGAAGGGTAAGATTGTTTCAGTTGATATCGAAGTAGTCAAAGCGCCCCTGGATTATAATTTGTTACTTGGTCGTAGCTGGTTCTATGCAATTACTACCATCGTATCTTTGGTGTTTTGTATCTTATGATTTCTCCATCAAGGAAAAATTATCATTGTTGACCAACTTGAGTATACAACTCCAGATCTCAACAATGTCACAACAAATAATGTCTCTTTTCTAGGAAAAATTAATTTTGAGAGTGTAGGTGTAGGTCTTCTCAAGGACTCCTCTCTCATGGGGGTTTTTCCTTTACCTACTCCTCCCACCAAGCAGGTTGCCACCTTAAACATGATTTCATCTTAGGTATGACAATCCTTCAATTCATCTCATTTGTTCATAGTACTTGGTATCGACAATCATAGTTCATTGTCTCTGTCAAGCTCGTTAAAAAATGAAACAAAACCCACTCCTTTATGATCAATTCTCACTATGGATCGAGTACTTGAACTTTCTTTTCCTCCGCCTAGTGAAAATGTTTCCATTAGTAACTAGAAACCTAAAAGAGGAAAGAAGAGTCGTCGAAGGAGGAAACGACGTTTGGGGGGAAGGTCTCCAACCTCTGGACATCATGCTGGAGTAAAATGGCCAACTTCTGCCAAAGAAGTTGGGGGTAAAATACCTCTATAGAGACACGCTTCTAGGAGTGATCCTCGTTCAAAGGTCATTCCCATCGTATCGTAGCATTCTTTTTCTGGAACGAGCTTAGTCTTTATTATTTCTCATGCTCGTAAATACATGAGAATAAGTTATCGAGCTTAGTATTTGTTCTTTCTCATGCTTATAAATACACGAGAATGTAACTGAGTATACTTTTATCAGTTTTTTGGACTAGTAAAGGTTATACAAAAAAGGAACCACCTGGAGTCTCCTTTAATCTCTTTTCAGACTCTCTAAACGTCAAAAGATTGTCGAGTGATATTTCTTCCTTTCACACTTGTTAAAAGGTTTGAAAGGGCGTCTTTAGAGTGATAGTTTATTTCTTTTTTGGCCTCGCGAGACTAATTATGAAAAAGGAACACTATAATCAAGCATGATTAGAAGAGTTCTCCATAGGAGTGATCCTCGTTCGAAGGTCATTCCCATCGTAACATAGCAGTATTTTTCTAGAACGAGCTTAGTTTTTGTTCTTTATTGTGCTCTTAAATAAATGAGAATAAGTTACCTAGCTTAGTCTTTGTTCTTTCTCGTGCTCGTAAATACATGAGAATGTAACTGAGTATACTTTTATCACTTTTTTGGACTCGTAAAGGTTATATGAAAAAGGAACCCCCTGGAGTCTCCTTTAATCTCTTTTCAGAATCTTTAAACATGAAAATATTGTCGAGTGATATTTCTTCCTTTATCACTTGTTAAAACGTTTGAAAGGACGTCTTTCGGGTGATAGTTTATCTCTTTTTCAGCCTCGTGATACTAATTACAAAAAAGGAACACTCTAATCAAGCATGATTATAAGATTTCTCCGTTGTATAATTTTATAATTTTTCGGACCTTAGAGACTAAAAATCAGGAAAAAGGACAACCATGGAGTCTCCTTTAAGTTCTTTTTAGACTCTCTAAACATCAAAAACCACCAATTTTTCCTTCTCTGGACTCGCTAAACTACACATTGAAGGACCCATATGGGGACGAACCCTTACTTCTTCCAGTTTGTTAAAAAAAGGAAGAGTAACTTACCAAAGGGGAGTTATATCGAGCATGTGTTACCCTCCTCAAACTCGTTAAATGAAAAATAGGTACTCATCTATCTGGGTGGGGGGGAAATTGAAGGAAGTGGGTCAAGTTTTTAGGAATCCTTTATGGAAGCTATTGTCTCCCTTGAACATGGCACTTGTTTGTGTCTCATCTTACAGTTCAGTAATCTGCTTGTCTCTGTGTCATACCAATTCCATGTGTCACCATACTTTTTATTCTAGTCGAAGAGTTCTATTACTATCGTCACATTATATTTTTGGTACTCGTCGAGTCAATGTTGCCAAGTCAGTGGTCATGCCTCATCATGTTCAAGGGAATTTTCACTTCAAACCATCCATCTGCAGTATTTTTAGTTTCCATTTCTTGTGTCAGTCCATACTCATTTGATTCACCATCTTACATCACTTTCCTGTGTCAGTTTCATGTCGATGATGGGCGATAAATCAAGGCCCTCCTTCGATGAGTCTTTTCCTATCGACTTCAACACATCATCTGGGAATTAGAATTAGAAACCAGTTAGTACCTTTGGACCTGCATGCCTCCTCGCTTCCGAAAATAGGTTTACGACATGGACCTTTGATCGAATGATTCCATGAATGTTCAACCTCATCTCATTTATTCACATTCGTTGGAATGTACTAGGGTACGTTGAGAGTCATTGACATCATTGGTGATTTCCCTCACACTTGTTCACAGTTTACCTCAATGATTCGTAATCAAGTGGTTTCTACCATATTCGACATCAAATCATCTATTCACATGGCTAGATTCATACCACATTGGGATTGGGATGAAGACCCTGGGTTGAGCATTCACTCTGTTATCTTCTTTTTCCAAGATGTGAAGGAGATCATTTGAGCATGCCGATACATATACTATCATAGAGATCCACATTGTATTGGTTTGTGGATATGTTTTATCATCTCATAGCTCCATTGTGTATTTTTTGTGGCTATGATTAGTTCATGTCATGGAGGCATGGATCCACATTGTATCTTTGGTGGCCATATCCTTAGTCAATATTTTTCATGGATCTATAGTGTATTGGTCGGTGCTCATGCTTTGAGTCATCTCATATTCCAAGCATAGGTATGCCTGCCTCATAAATGGAACATATATTAATATTGTTTGATGGTTGTTTGCAACTTGTTCCAGGTTCTCCAACTCCACACCCTTGCATTAAAGAGTTGTAAAGTGTTTCAGCCATCAGTTTCTCTTCTGACCTCACACTTTAGGGGGAAATCTGTTACACATCAAAATGCCACACTTAAGTACCTCACCCTAAGTGTCGCAAGTGTCATAAAAGTGTCACATACACTGACACCATGCAATAACATTTGTCACAATCCCTAGTAAATGTGGAGGAGAAATATTTTATATGAAGGTCTAAATACTATGTGCACATGAATTATTTATTAATATTCATAAAAATGAAATTAATTTAGTGTGAGAATCCACATCACATTTAGTTTCCTAATCTCAAAGAGAGGTTGAGAATCTCATGGATGGTTGAGATATTTTCTCAAACCAAAATCCTAATTTGGTGGATCTTGAGAGATATTTCCTCCCTAAAATCCTTGAGAGATATTTTCTCCCTAAAAATCTTGGAGATCTCATTGTAGTGGATCTAGTGAGTGATCTTCTCCATGGTGGTTAAGCCTCCAAATCCTATATAATTAGGGCTTTCCATGGAGAAGAGGGGGAAGATTAGAGATATCAAACCTTTGATTCTAGAGGAAGCTTTTAGATATCAAAATTATGATCTTGGGAGAATCGTGCAAGGGATGGATGAGGGGAGCTTGGAGGAATGTTGCATCATCATCCATGTTTGTAAGTTTTATCTTTAGGTTCTCATTTTAATATACTTAGCCTATTTCCTTCAAGCTTGTGTATTATTGCATGTGCTTGTCTACTATTCCTTCAATATTTGAGAATGAATTTGTTTGATCTAATCTTGTAGAGTAGGAGTTCTTCGTTTATCTTTTTTTTCTATTGCATTGCAGGTATCAAGTTGCACCAAGGAGTTTTAAGATCAATCTCGAATTGGAAGTAGTGAGGACAAACTTCAAAACTAGGTGCATCACACCTTTTCTCCCTCTCTCTCTTTCTGATTAGTTAAACTAAATTCAAAGGGATGTTAGTGTCCACTTGTGTTTTTCTGTCTTAGTATTAGGGGTCTGTGCTCTAAGGGAAAATTCACCTTTCCATAGGGGAATTATTTCATAACACCTGGCCCACTGCCAACCTACATACACCTAAAGAAAATAGGGCTTCCGAAACTTCACAACTTCTTCCCTTCAGACCGTTACTATCTCAGTCACATCCACTTCTGATCTATCACTGCACTCTGCCTTTTACTACCCAATATATACCATAACCAATTACAAACATATATGTACCATCCAATAGCCTATGCATGATCCTAAACCACACGTCATCACAAATTATAGATATTTCTCAATCAGAACAGATATGAACTACTCAACCAACCAACTACTATATTTAGACTTCATTACAACCATACAAAGAATGCCTCAAGAATTCACCATCCCATAATAAATTATAAGCATTAATACAACATATATAACCATACCATATCTTATGTAGCAGGTGTGAATCAGTAGACCACTGTTCTAGGGATTTTCTTTAGACTTCAGGGACCTGGCACCAACACTTGCTCAGGCTTCTATGGCTTTTTCTTCATGTATGCTCCCTATTATATTGCCAGCCCGCGTATTTATGCACCATATTATAATGATTGCCCGCATGTGTATGCACCCTATTACACTGATAGCCCACGTACATCTCATAAACTAGGGTTTTTTAGTATTTCTAAAACTCCAAAACTTTCATCGTCAATACTTCAAACTTATGAAAGTTTTGATGCATCCATGAGTACCTACAATGAATCTTTCACCAAGAATATATCTTCAATATTATCAAGAGATACACTAACACAAGTGACCCTTGCTCTCTTATTTATACTTCTCCAAGTAGCTTCCTCATATAACCAACTCTAACCAACTTCCTTCTTTTAGGAGCTAACCCACTTCTAACCTCTTATCCACTTCTAACCCACTTTTCTACAAATAGTGAATTCTCCACATCTAGTTGCATCTAATTTATTTTTAATTGTTTTATTGTTGCAACCACTTAACCCATGACTAACCACTTTGACTTGTCAACATATTCTAGGAGATTCTATAATAATTTAATTTATTTGACCTTCTAGGGGCTTCTAGACAACACATGAGGGTTCTCCAACTTCACAAGGCCATAACTCTCTAATCGTGAGGAGTTTTGTGACATTCCACATATCACCGGAAATGACATGACCAACACTACACATCTAGAATAGTGTCACTTAAAAATTCATGAATTTTCATTACAATATTCCACAATAAATCCTTGGGTTCCTTAACCACACATCTAGGATGACTCAACCACTTAACCATTTGGACTTCACAAAGCATCTTCCCGTGAGGGATTTCACCATAAGGGGACCACTTTGGAGTTCATCCATTTGGTACTTACTATCAGCCATGATAAGATAATAATGACCAACATTTACATCATC
>ML805091.1:357318-375834 GCA_009831015.1 Picea engelmannii | reverse complement strand
ATGGATGTGAAAACTGCATTCCTACATGGTGACTTGAAGGATGAGATCTATATGACACAACCAGAGCACTATGTTGAAAAAGGTAAAGAGTCATTGGTTTGCAAGTTTAAAAAGTCTTTATATGGTCTCAAATAGTCTCCCAGAATGCAGTACCAAAATTTTGATTCTTTTGTGTTGGGATTAAGATTTCTAATATCCAAATCACATCATTATGTGTATTACAAACAAGATGATAGTCATTTCCTTGTTATCACTCTATATGTAGATGACATGTTATTATTTGGTAATAGTAAGGATGTGATTTATGATATGAAGTCTCAACTTTCACCACAATTTGATATGAAGGACTTAGGGGTTACAAAATATATCTTCGAAATGTAGATTAGGAGAGATAGAGAAAATAAAAGGCTATGGTTGAGCTAGACTAAGTATGTAAACTCTGTGCTACAACATTTTTGCATGCCATAATGCAAACCATTGAGTGTTCTGATTTTTGTGGGAACAAAGATTTTGGTTGAAAATGCCCTACAATACCTACAAAGATGGACCTTATGTTCTTCATGCTAGTGTATTTGGTAGTTTGATGTATGATATGTTATGTACTAGACCAAACCTTACCCAAGTAATGGTAGTCTTGAGTCGATTCATAGCTAATCCCGGGAGTGAAAATTGGGTTGCAATGATGAGGGTCCTAAGATATTTGCAAGGTACTTCTAAATATTATATTTGCTATCATAATGATGTTTCAAGGGATATATAGGGTTATGTGCTATGATTACGTAGGGGATATAGATAGAAGGAGATCTATGAGAGGATACATGTTTCAATTGTTTGGTGGAGCAATAAGTTGGATGAGAAAGCAACAATTTGTAGTTGGTTTGTCCACTGCAAAGGCATATTAGATGGCATATTAGGCCATTTAGATTATTAAATTGTGTTTGGAAATAGGGGTAAGTTAAAAAACTATTATAGTTCAATGTGATAGTAGCAGTGCCATTTTCCTGGTTAAGAACCCAACCTTTCATGCAAAGACAAAGAATATAGATATCATGTACCATTTCATTAGGGACATGGGAGAGAATTGAACGGTGATACTAGAGAAATTTGACACCTTGTAGATTGTTGTGGATGCATTGACAAAACCAGTGAGCGCAAGTAAATTCAAGTGGTGTTGTGAGTCTATGGGATTTATAGGCCCTAGCAATTAGCTCGCAGTTTGATGCATTATCCCTTGTACTCTCGCAAGATATATGAAAAGTGGGAGAATGTTGGGAGAGATGTGTCAGACACCTTGCATTGTTGTAGTGGAGCAAAGAATAATTACAGTCTTGTAGTGGAGCAGAGAATAAATGCAGTGTTGTAGTGGAGAAAAGAATAAATGCAAAGCAGTGGAAGGGAATAACTATTGAGTAGTGGTAGGTAATAACTTGTTGGTGGATTCCAATAAGTAGAAATGGAAGACCATAAATGGTTTATGGTTTTGCTATGCATATTTATTTAGTGCTAGATCTAGAGGAAAAATGTATAAGTTTTATCTTATTGTTATGTTGTCGAAATTTTTCTAGAATTATGATAACTGCTAAATACTCTTCTAAAGCACAAGACTCTATATTGTAACCTTTTAATTTCCAATAATACGTTGAGTGTGCTTTAGAGTGTGGGGTTTTTCTCTCAGAAGGGTTTTCCCCTAGATATCGTGAGCTTAATGGTTTTTTGTTTATTTTGTGTGTTTGGAGTTGTCCTATTTTTAATTTATGCACATTCTTCTCTCATGGATTAGTGTAGAAGTGTATTATGCACCTTTGCTTCCTTTCAATTCTTTTTTCTAATT
Organism: Picea engelmannii; assembly: GCA_009831015.1. Taxonomy (NCBI): domain Eukaryota; kingdom Viridiplantae; phylum Streptophyta; class Pinopsida; order Pinales; family Pinaceae; genus Picea; species Picea engelmannii. Next base: position 374,003 of record ML805091.1, on the reverse strand, counting down.
TCTTTTACATTATTTCTTTATAGCCTTGCCTTTGCTTGTTTATGGAAACAAGTAGTATTTCTATCCCCTGGTCTAATTCAAGGACTACATGGTTTGAGCATGCATGTCTCCTCCTCTTGGCTAATGGCTTATTGATATTTCTGAAAAGTTTTGGAATCATAAAATATGATCTCCTTAGTTATGTTTTCATGCTCCATATATCCTTGTATCTATTCCATCTGCTTCTCCATATCCTCTTTTTCTTTGTTTGGCAGTTTGTGTTTGTTCTTGTCCCATTACTTCAAATCCAGCTTAACAACTTTAAGTTTTTGCTCCCAAATATATACAGGGGGGCATGTTACCCATTCGTCTTATTCTCTAGAGATCAAGTCAATTGCCTCACTACTTTGTAACCATAGAGGATTAAACATGAAAGGTATTGGTCCAGAGTTGGCAATTTATTCATTCAAAAGCATTATGGCTCGATGATTTGATTTGAGGTTTGCCAAGGAAAAATCTTCGAAGATAAGGTGTGATTTGAGAGAAGAGGGTCACTTTGGATGAGAAAGCGATCTAAAAAAGTTGTTATGTGGGACGATCCAGTTCTTCTATTCGACCAAGCGAATAAACCTCTACTTAGTTTAATATGAACCATGTCCCAAGTGGAGATGAAATCTTCCATTTTTTCCCTAAAGGGATCTCTTACTATGCTTCCACCTTTCTTAAGTCTCATGCAACACGTTGTTTTGATAGAATTATGTGTGCTTAATCTTTTTAAGAGACTCCCAACATTCATCTTTTTCCTTGTAATTCATTGGCATGTTTACATTGATTACATTGTATTTATGGCATGTTTGTTGATGTGTAAGGTTGGTTAGATGCCAATGTTTGGTTTGAAAAGAAAAATCCAAATCAAATACTAACCTATTCCAAATTGTGCAAATTCCTCCAAAAACAACTTTGGAGATGATTGCTTCTACTTCTCATGTTTTCCAATGTGTTTCGCTTATCTAAACAATGTATGTCTCATCTAATCCAGTCTCCTAGATAAGGAGGATAGAGGGAATTTCTTGCTTGATAACATCTCTCACATGAAACTATTTTTGTTCTGCTACCCATACCTCTATAATTCCAGGAGACTAATCACAATACTTACATGTATTTTTTGGGGCCTCTCCTTGAGGTGGGTTTGTCACTCCTATGTTCTTGATGGTTCTTGTCCCAATACCAAACAAAGTTTCGATTGATTTATGTGTTCTCAACCCTATTTCTTTGTTTTCCCTTTCTTCCCTTCAATTTTTTGAAGTCTTCCTTCTAACTTTTTAACCTGCTTTTCTTCTTGACCTACTTCTTCCAATGTCTCTGCTTTGGCTTATTTTTGTGCTCTTTTCCTTTTTTCCATGCATATACATTGTTGGGTGTGATCTTGTTGCTCCTCAACTTCCTTTAGATTTCCCAATATTTCCCCTTCTTCATTATTGTATGGTCCTACTTCTTCCCAAATAGGAAGTTGAATGGATAGATTTGGGATATAGACTATTTCTTCCATAATGGGGGTTTGAATGGATAGTGAGGGAACGTGTTTTTGTGTTGTTGCTACTACCTCTTAGTATGTTCTATTGTTAGAATGTGACAACTTAAAACCTATTTGAGGTTGATCCTAATCCTTCTCCCTTGAATTTATTTGTACTTTTTGGATCCAATCCACTTGCTTGGTTGGGATTTTGTCTGAAAGATCTTGATGCTCCAATGATGGGTTTGTTCCCTCTAGAAGCCTCTGATTGAGCAGATTGTTTTGTTGGATTTTTCCTCTTTACATATTGTCAGTTATCTTCCTTTTCTTACTTGGGGTATTGTGCCTATTGGTTTTGTTATCGCGCAATATTGCACCCTAGTGAAAAGCCTTCACAAGGTACATAGATGAGTGGAACATCAGAAGTGTTTCCCTTGTTTTAGTGAAAGACGGATCAAACACAAGGGAGGCTACCCCAGTAGCCTCTAGGGTTTCTAACGCAAGGCACAATCAAGTCTAAGGTCTCTTATATAGCTACCCAATTTACCACCAATTAAAGATATCAAACAAATCATGGCTTAGGTGGTTACTCAAAGTAAATTCCAGATTTTGATTTTATTTCCTTTAAGTTTGATTTAGGGAGTTTATCAAGTTATTATCCAATGAAAATGATCCCTAAACATTACAAATATGAAAACTACCAGTGGTTGTTACAAAATTGTCTAAAAGATGAGAATTGCAACTATAAAAAAGTTACAGCAATCAATCAACTTTAGCACTTTGAATAAGTAATAAACAAGTAGAAATTATGGATAAAACTAGGGTTTATACAACAAGCTAACTCTGAAAATTAAAGAGCATGTAATAGTGAAAAATACCAAGATGTTCAGCCCTAATATGGCTACAATATAATCAGCAAGATAATTCATGACAATAAAATGATTTTTAGGTTAAGTACATGCACAAATACGAAGACGTCTTGGGTTTTTTATGGTTGTAAATGTATCTAGGCTATTATAAAACCCTAGATTTACCCTAAAACATAAATAATAAAGTGAAATTTGGATTTAAGATTGACTAGATGGGAGAAGACTAGTGCCTATTGTTTTTGGGGCACGTGGAGTGAACTAAGGACTCCCTTTAGAAGATGTAAGTAGAATTGGGTTGATCATTAGGGTTTTCCACAATAAACCCTAACAAATCCACATAGTGCCTTACAAATTCCAAGATAGTTCAAGGGAAGATACTCCACTAGTAATCTTCCAGGAGTTATGAAGAAGGGACTTGTTCAAGAAAGACACAAAGAAGTGTGCCACAACCACTAGCAAAGTACAACTACACTTGCAATCATTCAATAAACAACATCCATAAGATCAAGTGAGAACAATTACTCAATAAATCGATTCATCTTCAAAACCCTAGCCAAGAGCATTCACAAAAATTATAAGAAAATCCATAAAAACATGATTCTCAAGACGTCACTCTAGTTATACATCCATGGCAAATATAGAAAAGAATAAGTAGACAAGTAATGTTCTCCACAAGTTCTCGAAATGATTTAGAAATGATAAGTGTTTTTCTATTTATGTGAGATATCTAGCACCCTTCTCATTAAAATAACAATATTTTCCTAGCTTTAAACCCTAAGAAAATATGAAATGCCTTTATCTCTTTACAAGCCTTGGATATGTAATGCCCCATATTATTAAATAGGTAATAATAATAATGATAATGATAAATAAATAAATATTTAAATGGTATTAAAATAGAAAGTAAATGAAATAATAGATAAAGTAAAAGATTAAAATAAATAAATAAAAAGGATGACTCTCCTCATATAAGGTCATAAGACATAAAACATCCATGATGCAATAGTGGATGAGTCAAAAGACCCCCAACGTTGCTCCCAAGATGAAGTAAAAATGTTCAAATGCTAAGACGTCCTCCATAAATGCATGCTCAAAGTCACACATGTGGTCTCCCAGGAGTGGATGGATCACTCAAATGATGTCAAAAGTCATGTGTAGGGGATCCAAAGTGAAATGTTCCCTTCAAAGGGTGCAATGTTTCATCCTCCAAGTGCAAAATCATCTCCAAAAGGTACAATTTCCCCTCCAAAAGGTGCTACATCATCCCAAAAAGGTGGTAGGTCATCTCTACAAGGTGTGACATCCTCAAAGAAGCCCAATAGCCTCATAAGAAGTGTGACGACCTCCATCAAGTGTGTGAGTGGCCTCCTCAAACTTTCTCCAAAGGACCAAGACCGAATCAAAGTCATATCCATGAAAAGTACATCATCCAAATAGGGGCTCAAGTGACCCAATGTAGTCATCAATCCAGAAGCATGTACACAAGTTCAATGCAACATAAAAAGTGAGTCATGCCAAATGTAAAAGTTATTAAGTAGATCACATTAATCATCATCTTCAAACTTCACAATAACTCATAAAATTCATACAATTTTCCAAGTTTAGATATGGGAGGGTCTTCATTAGCCCCTATTACATGTGCTAGTACCTAAGAAGAGAAGTATTTCCCAAGAAACCCATCAAGGAGCATGTGTAATAATAGATGGCATGGTTTGGGGGTTAACTTCATGAGTTGTATTGCATAGTCATGCCAAGTTGTGTAAGATATTCATCCACATGAGCACCTTTGGAATGAGCAAGTGCTTATGCATTGAGTCGCCATTTCCTTAGCATTGTGTCTTTCCAAACCCATTTTTGCCTTTTTGTTTGTTCATTTAACCTTTCTTGGATTTTGTGTCTTATTTTACTTAGTCCTTTTTACATATACATTCATTTTTAGATGTTACCCCTCAATCTGGCATAGGGTTTACTATGGATGAATCTTTTCACTACACCTTGTGCATGGTTGAGCTCTGGACAATGTAGGAATTACTTGGTTTCGTATAATATCCCGAGTTGGATGGTTTGATGGCATTTTGGTTAATCATATATCACTACTATACCGATGTCGTTGACAAAAAGAAGAAGGTACCCATGTCACATGGGTTAGGGTCCTTTGTTTCCAAGCATGCTCAGGGAAGTCACATTCATCCTTCTTTAACTATTCATTATTATTCATTATCAGATATGCATGTGCCACTAGTCAATAGTTTGTAAGTCCCACAATTGTCTTGGATGGCATTTTGGATTGATTGCCCTCAAATAAATTGTGTGTTTATCAAACCAAGTAGAAGTTTTTGATACTTTGACTGTTGATTTTACCTAAGTATCTCCAACACGTTATTTGTATGGTTATTGGTGTTATAAGTTTCAAAATTATTGAATAGGACTTGACACATATAGCCCTTGATCTAGCATAACCAGATGCAACATTTGAGCTAATATAAGCAATTGAATCGCTATTGTGGAATTGCCCTGGCAAGTTCTGCCTAATACTAGAAGATTATGTGAAGGAATGGTCCAAACAACAATAAAATCAGGAAACACCTAGCTTGTTAATGAAGTTTTAATGGTCTTACATAACACATGTAAAAGGTGAATACATCAAAAGAGATGGATGCCCCACCTAGAAAGGTCTTCAAAGCATATTCTTGGAATGTCAAAAATTTGTTGTAAAGTTGTTTTCATTGCACAAAATAGCTATGTGATCCTTTTTTGAAGAAAGATAATTGAAACCTTAAACCAAGAGAGGGTATGTAGGAATTATATTTGGCTTTCAAAGGAATTAGTGCCCAGTATTAAAGAGCACTCAACCTATGTGGGGTTTTGGTGCACATTTGGTGGTGTTATTTGATCAAGCAACCAATATTAAGGAATACAAAAGGAGATGGTGACCCTCATTACACATTCAAGTGGTCAAAGGAAAGTATATATGTGGATGGCCCTTCTTCCAGGTGATTTTGGGGGATCCTTGCACATATATTGAGGTATTATTATTGTTGGAATGATGGAGCCATTCCCTAACTTTCAGAAGTTGATTGAATCTTAACTCCAATTCATAATGGTTTGACTGCTTTTTCAGTGGAGTTGACTGTTTGCATATTGGAAAGTTTGGTTATACCTTGGGGATGAAGCTTATGGGAAAATTGGAGGAGTGAAGCCATTCCTATTTTATGAAGAATAATTAAGCTTTAAGATATTATTATATGGTTTGTTGACCCTTTGGGATGGTTGTCGGTTCACCTTTTGAGGAAGTTATTATAGACTCCTTGGTCAACAATTTGTTTGAAGACACACCCTTGGGAAGCCTTAGAGGTTGAACATTGCAACTTGGAGCCACTTTCTTCCCCCATTGGGGGAGACATCCTTGTCTTTAAGGGATTATTTCACTTCATCATTGTACATGTGGCTTGAACACTTTATGTAGTTTGTATTTTTGACTTGTCAGTTGGAGGAAGTGTGTGTTTTACTCCTCCATAGGATAGAGTTTAGGGTAGCTCCTAAAATATTAATATTTAATTATAAAGGAAGGTGAGCATCACTCTATAAATGGAAATGCAGTTCATCATTTTTACACGTGGTTGGATTGGGGGAGAAATCTCTTATCATTTAAGTGAAAATCTATTGGGTACTTTTATCTTCTTCTTGGTGTTATAGATGGCTAGTTAGAGTGCTCTCATAAAGATGTTATCTTATGGATTGATCGAGATTTATGAGCTGAATGAAATGAAACACAGATCTATAACATTAACATAGATATACATAGAACAATAATAGATACACAATGAAACTTAACTTCTATTCAATAAAGTAATATGTTGAAACTGTAAAATGCAGAATGAAACAATCTTGCTCGAATGGTGGTATCTAATCTATGAGAAGAGATGTGGCGGATATGCGCATTCACCTGAGCACATTACAATGAGGACTCGGGGCCTTTTTAGAATCAAGAAGTAATAAAAAAAACCTAGACATACAAAAACCTAACCCTAGGAGATGAAGCGCCAAAAGTCATGTGGGCCCCAATGTGGTAAGTTGGTACATCAACTTCTCGGGGTCATAAATTTTGCATATGATCTTCGTTTTAAGCACACGATATCCCATTGGAAAGGTCTATCCGAGGAATACACATTATGTCGTCACACTCTAACTTCGTTAATAATGTGACTATGGCGGGCCAAAAAAACGTTGTTTAGGGCCTCAAAACAACCCCAGAAGTTTAGGACCCGAAAAGCTAGAAAAAAACTGTCAAGATGAAAACTATATGTGAGCCGATTGGAAGAGGTGGGTGGCCACCGATATCCACCTGGATCAATCCTCCGCCCTTTTGAAGCAATGGTCTCCATTGTGTTGATTTCCCCCATTAGATGAGGAAATTTCTGATGAATTTGGCCTCGGGTGAGCCACTTGTCTTGGTGTAGGAGCTACCTCGCTTTGACAACACGATAAAGTTGAAGCTTCTGTTGGTGAGTGCCCTTGACCTGTGTGTCCATGATATGATCAGTGGATGCTTGTTCCATGCAGTCAAGGTTGAGCTTCGTTGGTGTCAATTGTTCTATTATCTCTAAGGTGTCCAATCAGGGTGGAAAGTATGGCTGAAGGAGGTCCACATTAAACAATGGGTGCAATCCAAAGAAGGGGGGAATGTTGAGCTCAAAATCATTGTCACCCACATCCTTGGTGATGTTATAAGGTCCATAGTAGAGTGGACGAAGCTTCTGATGGAGTCTTGTAAGCCATTCTCTCTGCAAGTGAAACCAAACTTTATCTCCCACCTGAAACTTATGTGGTACCCGATGTTGATCATGGCGCTGCTTGTACTTGGCATTGGACTTCTGTAAAATATTATGAACCTATTGGCATATATGTTGGATTCGTTCAATGAATCAGGTGGCTTTGTCGACTTCAATTTGAGCAGGGGACGATTTTACTTGTGTGAATTACAAGAGGCAGTGCAACATCCATGGTACCCAATGGTTGAACTCCCAGCCCCACTTGAAAGGGGTTGTGGTCATTTGAGCTATGTATGGCTCTGTTGTAATTGTGTTGAACATAGGGAAGACTCTCATCCCATATGCACATATGCTTGGAATTTTACATGTGCAAGATATGCACGATCATCCTGTTGACGACTTCGGTTTGGCATCTGTTTGGGGGTAGAAGGTCGTGGATTTGGTGAGCTTGGTGTTTAGCCGTGACCAGAGGCTCGACCAGAATTTGTTGAGGAACTGGTTGTCCCGATCTGAGATGATGGTTTTTGGTATCCCAAAATGTATCCAAACTCGTTTAAAGAAGATCTTGGCACTAGCCTCCGCTATGATGCTCTTCGTGTAGGCGGCCAGAATCACCATCTTGGAAAATCGATCAGCAACCATGAAAACACAGTCATTTCCCTGCTTGGTTGAAGGAAGACTCAACATGTAGTCCATCGAGATGGATTCCCAGGGCCTGTTGGGAGTAGGGAGAGGGGTGTGCATGCCTCGTTTCTTAACGTTTGATTTGGAAATGGCGCAAGTCGTGCAGGACCAGATATACTTGTTGACATCCTATCGAGGTTTTGGCCAATAGAAATGTTGCTACAACATTGCCACTATCTTTTCTACGGCGAAGTGTCCTGCCACACGACTATAGTGAGCTTCCCAAATCAGCATCGCTCGCTCGCTTGATGGGATGCAGAGATGGCCCATATGGAACAACAACCCGTCATGAAGATGGAAATCAATGACAATTGTGTTTGTTCCCAACATATGGTAGGTAGTGGAAAACTCAGGATCTCTCTCATAGAGTTGGGGTCATCCAAAGGTCTCTTGTCCGCAAGAGTGTAGCATCATGGTTAGTGTTGCAATGGGAGGTCGACTAAGGCAGTCAATGATGCAATTGGTGCTCCCTGTCTTATACTTGATGTTGAGATGGAACTGTTGTAAATATGTTGACCACTTTTGATGGCGGTCATTCTGTAATTTTTCTTGTGTTTGCATGAACTACAGAGGGTTATAATCAGTGTGGATGGTCGTCTCCTTCCCTAGAATGTAATGCCTCCATTGGCAACAGGATTGTACAGTGGAGTATTTTTATTTTTTGTAAGTGGGGTATTTACGGACAGTATCTGAAAGTGTCTCGCTATGATAGGCCACAAAATGTCCATGTTGAGTGAGAACTGCGCCCACAACATAATTTGAAGCATTTGTCTCAATCTCAAAAGGTTGTTGTAGGTCGGTTAATCAGAGCACAGGCGTTGCTTCAAATCATTGAACACTTTCTGTTGCGGCTGGCCCCACACAAAATTTTCCTTACCACAACCCCTGGTCACTTGGCTAAGGGCCCATGTAATGTGGGAGAATCCCAACACGAACATGCGATAGAAATTGGCAAGGCCTAAGGAGCTCTGAAGCTTAGTGAGTGTGGTCAGGGTTGGCCAGTCATGAATGACCTGGATCTTGGCTGGATCGACATGAACCCCATGCTCATCAATAATGTAGCCTATATATTGGACCTTGTTCATGTCGAAGGAGAATTTTTCCAAATTTGCATAAAGCTTGTGTTGTTGCAAATTGTCCAGAACCTATTGAATATATTCCAAGTGTTCCACCCAACTCTTGTTGAAGATGAGGATGTCATCCAAATACACCACCACAAATGAATTGGTGAAAGGTTGCAAGATATCATCCATCATCCTTATGAAAGTTGTTGGGGCATTGGTCAAGCCAAAGGGCATGACCAACCATTCAAAAAGACCTTCTTTGGAATTGAAAGCAGTCTTCCATACATCGTTCTACTCTATTGGGACTTGTCAGTAGCTGGACTTTAGATCAATCTTACTAAAGTATTTTCCCCCCTTGAGTTGGTCAAGGAGATCGTCGATTTAGGGAATTGGGTATCGGTTCGTGACTGTGATTTTATTTAGGGTTTGATAATCAATGCAGAGTCACCAGGTCTCATCTTTCTTTTGCACAAGCATGATTGTGCTTCCACAGGGTTATGATATTGGTCGGATGTGCCCTGTTTTCAAGCAACTCTTGGATTTGGCACTTGATTTCCTCATTTTTTGACAAAGAGTGGCAATAGACTAGCCCATCGGGTGGCGGTGCACCAGGGATCAAATCGATTGAGTGCCCGATCTGACAGTGCAGAGGTACCCTAGTGGGTGAGGAGAAGATGTCTTTGTATTCTTCCATGACCTTATCCACTTGCTTCTACTGTGTGGAGAGACCTGTCGCGGAGGCCATAGATGTGGCTACAACCTTCCGCTCACTTTGAGCGTGAATCACAAAGAAGACAAACTTCTCGGTCTGAGAGATGACCTTCCTGCATTGCTTTGCGGAGATCAAGGAAATGCCAATAGATGGGACTACCTCGGTTATCCTGTACAATTTCATGTCTAGAGTAATAATAACACTACGAGGCCTAGACTCATATACAACATGATGTTTCCATACATAAGTTTGGCCCAAAAGAACATCAAAAACTTCAAGGGGGGAGACATCACACAATACCTCATCTTTGAAGGGCTTGATGTCGTAGGTCAGGCGACACCGTTGGCTGACACGAAGATCACTCCCTTGGCGGAGCCATCCGATGGTGTAGAATTGTGGGTGTCGTGTTGTTGATAGAGCCAACTGTTTGATGACCTTCATTGAGATGAGGTTCTTCTTGCTACTGCCATCAACGATGAAGTGCAGCGGAGTACCCTTCACCCACATATGTGAATGAAAGAGGTGCTCACCTTCCTCTGGTTCATCAAGTTCACCTGGTTGTACCTTAGTGGTAGCAATTGTGGCATTAGGTTCTGCATTAATGATACATCTCCCTTTTTCTGGTTCTGACTCGAACTCAGAGCCCAAATCTAATTCATAGGCTTTCACCTCGGACACCAATGACTGCTTTGAGCAGCATTCATCTGTGTTATGCTAGGAGCTCTTATGGAACTCGCACCACTTACCAGTGTCTTTCTTTGTCTTCCCATTGTCCTTCTTTGTTTGTGATTTAGACCGGTTGTCCCAAGGCTGTCCATCCTTGCTCTACCCTTTGTTCTTCGGGTTGGGGCCGCCTTTTCCCTACTTTTGTTGTGAGGGGTTCGCAAACCCAAAATGTCGTGTCTTTTGTTTAAGCTTATGCTCGATTTTGACAGCATATCGATAGGCCACACCCAAGGACGATATGTACAGAAACTCCATTTATGTCTGGATGTATCTTTGTAGACCGATGAGGTACTTGAGCACCAGATGTAGCTCAGAGTCTTTGATACCCAGCTTGGTGCGCAAGGTATGGAAAACATTGGTGAACTATAGCATTTTTTGGTCCCTTTCCTACCACAGTGCGGTCCATATTTTATATAAGTCATCATAACTTCCAACAGGGTAGTATTATTCCTTAATAACATCCATGAAAGAACCCCAAATGGGTGTGACTACAAATAATGTAGATCCCTATGTTTCCTTGTGTTCACATAAAGTCTCCCACCAATATTTGACATGGGGGATGACCTTAAGGAGCGCAAATGTAATCTTTTCTCTATCGAAAAAGTTATGGATAGAAAAATACCCTTCTAGAAGGTTTAACCATTTATCTACAACATCTACATCTATTTGACCTTCAAATATAGGAATATAAAAATTGATATGTACCTTGAAGGGGGAGATGCCTCCGCTCGAGGAAGATGCATCACATGTTGGCAGTCATCGAAGGATTTGTGCAAAATTATCCATCTCGTTCCTCTGTCATGAGAGGGATTCCTCGAGCAATAGTTTAAAGGGATCTCCTACCCCATCATCTCTCTTTTCTTCCCCCATGGGCGGTCATCGGGTTCGGTGAGGCCGACTGTGCAAAGACTCAACTGGTTTGAGTCCTAACTGCTTATACCCCGACCTCGTTGGGGACATGCACGGAGAAACAAATGAAGAGCAGACCGCTTTAATACCATTGAACCAAATTTATGAGTGGAATGAAATGAAACATAGATCTATAACATTAACACAAATATACAGAGAACAATAACATAGATACAATGAAACTTAACTTCTATTCAATAAAGAAATGTGTTGAAACTGTAAAATGCATAATGAAACAATCTTGCTCGAATGGTGGTAGCTAATCTCTTAGAAGAGATGTGGCGGTTATGCGCATTTTCCTGAGCACATTACAATGAGGCCTCCATGCCTTTTTAGCATCAGGAAGTAATCAGAAAACCCTAGACATCCAAAAACCTAACACTAGGAGATGAAGTGCCAAAAGTCATGTAGGCCTTGATGGGGTAAGTTGGTACATCAACTTCCTAGGGTCGTAACTTTTGCATACGATTTTCATTTTAGGTGCACGATATCCCATTGTAAAGGTCTCTCGGAGGACTACACATTATTCCATCACACTCTAACTTTGTCTATAGTGTGACTATGGTGAGCCCAAAAAAATGTTGTTTAGGGCCTCAAAACGACCCTAGAAGTTTAGGACCCGAAAAGCTAGAAAAAAAAATGACCAAGATGAAAACAGTATGTAAGCTAGTTGGAAGAGGTGGGTGGCTACCGATATCCACCTGTATCATGTATGCTTCTCAATGATTGAATGTTCAATGGATTAATTGCTTTGTGTGTGATTTAATGAGTAAGTGGTCTCTTCATTTCCTTGTGGTATTTTATCTTGAATGGTTACAAATGTGGTGTACTTCTCTAGTGGTGGTGGTGCTCCCTCTTCTACCGTATTTGATAAATCCCTTTTCAAAGACATTGGAGTAATTATAGTGGAGAATCTTCCCCTAAAGTTCTTGAAACTTGTTGAGTAACAAGGGTGGTGAATTAGGGTTTGTAGTGCATAAAACTAATTCTCATTTTAGTTTCACTTGTAATTTCTAAAAGAGGAACCTTAGTTGACCCCATATTCCCATTGGAAATACATTAGTCTCTATTCCTTCCATTAACTTCATATTCATAATCCTTTTAAAATTGTTTTGTTGGGTTTACTCTTCAAAGCGTCATGGAACTCATTGCCCTAAAAATCCCAGCAATCTTATCTTAAGGAAATCCCCCTTGAGCCAGAGGAGATACATCCTAAAGTGTAGAAGAGGGTTGGTGAGGTGACAATGGCCCCCTCTTAGTTACATTGAATCCTCACTTGATCTCTAGGACGTTATCTCAAGAAGTGAGGGTTTGTGTGTTAACATTTTGACATCATTGGCAGGGAGAATTGAGCCTTTCTCTTGGATATCTAATGTTTATGCTTCAATCGTTATCGATGAATAAACACCAAATCATTATCTAAGTATACTCATCTAATGACTCCATTAGAGGAACAAAGTCTTTTTTCCTTACATATTTTAAAGACATGTGTGCTTGTGAGGTGAAGCAAGCATCATCGTGAAGGCATTTGAGATTCACCTTGGCGACTCCACACATATCCTTGGTATAAAGTGTCATCCTATTTTCAGATTTTGCATAAAGTTGCATATTTTCAAATGAAGGAATTATGGCACCATGGGAATTTCATGAACTTTATCCTCCTTTTGATATTAAGGAAATTCCAAAATACCCAAATAACTCCCTCAAAAATGAGAGAAGAATATTCCAAAGTTTGATGTTGATGCTCTTTTTGTTATTCCACATATCACAACATTTGTGAAGAATGTTTCAAAGCTCAATGAAAGATGTGAGGATATCTTAATAAGACTGATTGTATTTTATTTGAAAGAACATCAACTAAGATGGGTCCAATGTTGTAATGACCCAAGAAAGATAACTTATTTTGCAAGTTAGATTTGATTTTTCCTCAAACGTTGGGGTCCTCACTCTCAAGAGTATGAAGGGATCCATGAAGACCTTGTGGTGGCCCTACATGAGTATGAAGAAGCATCCCATGATCTTATGAAGAATCGATCACATCAAGAGCATATTAATGAAGATATTTCTCATGTTCCCATGTTAGAGCAAGAGCCACCTCGAGACTCCATTGAAGATCAAGAGTAGGCTCCTTTTGACCCAATCAAGGATCAAACACATGAAGAACATGTTGATGAAGAGCTTCATCATTCCTTACATGGAGATTTTGATGAGTATTCTGAAGATCAAACACCTCGGGACTTTTTTGAACAAAAGCAAGAGCAACCTCTCGTGATTCCATTGAAGATGAACACTTTGATGAAGACCTAGATGGTGAGAGCATCCAAGTTTCCATCTCTCCTCCACATGAAGACAAGGGTATGGTGAGTTTTACTCCTCTCCGGGTTTTTGAGTTACGTGATGCATCCTTTGAAAATTTGGAAAGTGAAGAGTTTTTAGAGAAAACCTTGGATTTCCTCAATTTCTCATTTGATGAAGAACGAGATGGCCATGCGACTGAAAATATTGACGATCTTCTACATATTGGGAAGCATAAATGGGATATAAGTTATTTTCATTTTTATGGGAATTCTATTTATGATACCTATAATGATTCCATATTCAAGATTGTAGAACTATTTCCTTCGAAACAACCATCTTTAGCAAATATATTTTCAGAACAATGCATGATTAATTTCCAGCCATGTTTTCTTTTAGATGGTTCAAAAAAATTTCAAATTGTAGAACATGTTGTTGGAGATGAAAGTGAATTTTTTTCTTTGGATAATTTACCGCTATGTTTGGTGAAGGATGATGGTGTTTTATTTAATTATGTGGGGTATGCGTATGGAAGACAATATTTAGAAATTTTCCAGCCACATAGTCTCGGAGATGGGGTAGGAATTTTGTAGTCAAAAGGGCGTGATTTCAATAGTGAAAGTGTAGAAAATTTTCAGCCATTGTTTCCTCTAAATTTTGAAGAACATGTGCATGAAAAATCAACATTTAAGGACCCCTTTATGATTGTAAATGACATGAGGTTTGCAAGCTTTTGTAGCATAAATTACCATGCATTTTTCTCTTCATTTTTTCCCCAATATGGCATTAAAGATATAGTTGGGAATTATGTTTTTGATGTTGAAATGTCTATGGAGTATTTTTGTTTTCAGTTTGTGGTATGTTGTAAGGATTTCCAGCCACTTATAGAAGGGCGACAGGCCCTAAGTTGGGAGCAATTTTTTTTCCAAGACTTGAATTTACACCCCATTTCTCATTTACGTCTTTGTCGGACAACCATGAGGTATTTTTCATATTTTTTACGATTCCAACTCAAGCATTAGGGAGTGACATAGTACATAAAAGCTAAGGTGGCCATCTCTTGAAGTATATGGATTAGCCTTATGAGATGCATGGGTTGCATCATGAAGGCCTTACCTGGAGCAAGGATGAGCCATCAATGTTATATTGTAGTTCCATTCAAAGATTGTTATGACCCAAGGGGGGCATATATGGGGTTAAATGTATACGATATGACCCCAAGGGGGGCATATATAGGGACAAATGTACATGTTATGTGTAAATGTATATGTAATAGGGTCGACCTAATAGTAAAGTGGCATCATGTGTAGTGTGTGAATACGTATATATAGAGATCATTATCGAGACACGTGAATTGTGATGTATGAATGTATTTGGGTAATTTGAGGAGGTTCTCTTATTCTTTAAGAAGTTATTGTGTAACACATCTCTCTTATCTATATTACAGTTGTGCTTGTTAGGATTTGATCCTAACCCCTCTCCATGGGTCATTAGTTAGTAGGATATGTTTTCTATGTAATAAAGGACAACATTAGTTAATAAGGCCTAATAAATAAAGGAGAATAAGTCAATGTAAGAAGACTTAATAGAAGCTTCTACTTCTAGAAAGATCTTCCTCTAGAAGTTTCCATAGAAGGTAGAATTAATATAAATAAGAGTAGGAGGCATTGGATTTTTTTTCTTGGAGATTATTGTAATTGAGCTCTACTCTGCTAGAGGTTGCCCCCTCGAAGAGGCAACTGAACATTGCTATCATTAATAAAGGTGTTCTTTTTGGTGTTATTTTGGTATTATTTTGATATTGTTCTAGATATATCATTGTTGTTCTGCCATTACTTTCTAAATATTTTTGTTATGCATACTATATTATATCTGGAATATTGCAAGTGGTATGAGAGCTCTTTCTCTGGCAAGACTTGCAAGGTAAAAAAAAAATTCAAGGTAGAAACATATTCCGACGTCTTTAAGCTACAGAGATATGTTGTTATGCGCATAAACCCGCGATGAGGGAGTAATACATGCAGGAAATACAAGTGGTTATTAATCGCACATATGTTGGCCACCCTTATCACCCCTGTTGGTACCCCTTCGAGTGGTAGCACATCACACAACACATGTATACAGATCAACCTAGGCATCTTGAAGCCCTTCGTAGATAAACCAATTGATCATTTGACTGTTATAGTGTCACCGAGAACAGCACCTGGGAAGACACTCTCTAGTACCTGGGTAGTCTAGTAGTACGACTAAGGGTACAGTCTAGCCTCCTTAGTTGGTGCCCTGAGATATTGGGTCGAGTACTACTATTGGACCCCACACATATATAAGAGAGTTATAGCACATAGAAAACCCTTGATTGTAGACACCCTACAAACCCTAACCCTTAGGACGACAACAACTGATCTATTGCATTGCAAATTGGCCCCTGCCACATTTTCTCGCTATAGAAACACTCCCTACCGACATTTTTCATTATTGAGAATTTGGGAATTTCGCCACTACATAAATATTCAGGGCGGAGTATAACTCCATAGGAGTTAAAAAAAATGTCTAGGGCCCGTCAGCACCCTTATTTGTAACCTAGTCCATTGCATTTCTCTCTTCATTCTAATCACAGTGGTACCCTTCACTTTTAAGCCCTTTATTCCTACGGTCCCACCCCTTTCTGAGACACCCTTATTTGACACCTATCCCATTGGACTCCTCTCTTTGTCTTGATCACCTTGGTACATCTCACTTTTTGTGGCTCTGATTTATGTCTCGAAACCTCATCCACTACCTAAGTTGCTACCATGCCAACCACCAGAGCTCAGACCCAAGAAGACTGGGAGACTAAGTTATCCAGATTAGAAACAAAAATCAAATCCATCACCACTACCATATGATCTGAAGTCAAAGAGTCCCTCCAAGCAGAAGTCCATGTAGCCATCCGTGAATCCATGCAAGAATTCACAAAAGGTAAGCAAGTGGATCTGAATGCAGAGGACCCTTAACATTCCCATTATGAGAATACTCATTCGTCCCACTCCCCTTGGGGTTCTCCACACTCTTGGAATAAGGTACCCAAAGTTGACATGCATAAATTTGATGGATCCAACCCAACAGGGTGGGTCTCTCAAATGGAACAATACTTCTCCCTCCATAATATTTGGGATGATGAGA
>ML805091.1:329144-353050 GCA_009831015.1 Picea engelmannii | reverse complement strand
TTTGAAAAGAAAAAAAAAAATCAAAAACATCTTTTTTGTTTTTAGGTGCTAATTTTAAGGTTTTTCTGAGCTACTGTCTAAGTTTTGAAGGCAATGTTTGAAAAATGTTGTAATTTTGACCCCGTTTAAAAAAATGGTGCTACTGGTAGCACCACTTTTTGATTTGGGGGTTGGTTTTGATGTTTTTTATGCAAAAATATGGGGTTTTTCGGCCAGACTCGTTTTGAGGTCACAGTTCTCATTAAGTTGGTAACTATGTTACTTTCCAATTTTGGCTGATGAGACAATTTTCACTTGCCCTATGTCATTTGTTTCCACTGGTTCTAAAGTTTCTTGTCCCATTGTCATGATGATATTAAGGGAAATCAAAGTCTCTGCCCAAAATTGACCCTTTGTTTTATGCTTAACCCTTCACTATCTATTGGCCTGACCACCGAAAACTTGTTGCTCTGCCCACTGTCCTTGTTAGACCATTGTCCATGTCCTTTGTTAGCCCACTGTCCCTGCCCACTATCCCTGTCCCTTGTCCCTATCCCTTGTCCCTGTCCCTGTCCCTGGATGTCTGCTACTGCCTTTAAAACATCACGCATATGCTTCTTGTTATTGAGAGCTTTCTCCAAACAATTTGCATACATTATTGATACGATCCCATACTTGGCTTTCACATTGCCATGGTGTATCGGTCAGTTTAGATTTGGTGATAAAGAATCACACGAATCTGTTTGCTTGTCTGTAACCTTTTGTCCGACTGTCTGTAACCTTTTCGTGGCTTAATGTGATTGGAGCGAATAAAACAATCCCCTGGTGCTACCGTCCATTGTCAATGGAAATTCCGAAATTCTTTTGTTTGTGCATAAATGATCACAAGTGAAAGGGGTCGTCCATATAATCTCGTATGAGAGGAGCATTCAGAACATGATGATTTATGGTTCGAATTACCGGGTTGTCTATTGGGCGTGGGCTTGGTGCATCTAATTTCTCCTGATCTGTTGCCTTCTTGCAAATGTCACCTCTGTTTTTTTTATGGCTACAGGAAACTTGGTTGCGGGCAATAATGAGACATGAAAGAAAGATGAATGTATACATTGACTTTCATTTCTGTCAAATTAATCAAAGGCTACAGGTTTCCATGAGAACCTGAAAGTCAGATTCGCAATTGGATTTTCTTTCGTCCAATTGCAGTGATGTTAATTATTTGAGATGGAAAGGAGAGTCTGGTGACTTCCAGAAATGCCCGAAGTTATGATGCTTGTCATCCTTGACCACATATCACGTGTCATCTTAATCTTGTTCAAAAAACTGTGGCCTTTTCCCGATTTGGTTTTACCAGAATCTGGTGGTTTATTTTCCAGATTTGATTTTACCGCAATAAAGCATGCTAATTCTTGCTAATTTGACAAGGGTACCTAAATCTTTTGAAAAAACTTTCTTTGTCAATGCATTGGAGTTTGGATGATCAAGAATTTTACTAGCAGGATGGCACATGTACTCAAAACAACCAACCCATAAGTTCAAAATTTAGATCTACTCGAAACAACCAACCCATGTTATAAGTTCAAAATTTAGATCTAAAATAAAGTTATGCTCACAAATTACCTCGACTTTTACAGACCTAGTCTTTGCAATGACTATTTATTTAAGATTTTACTAATTGATTAATCCAATGTTGGAAAACCATGTCTTCTTTTTGAGGTTTGTGGTACTATTCTACCACTTTCCCTTTTTTTATTGCCTTGGAATGCTAGGTTTTGAATTCTCATAGTTTTTACCATATTGCATTCAAGTGATTTTGTCTACATAAATGAAAAGATCCTTCTATGTAGTGATTCTATTTTGTGGGTCAATGACACAGGGATGAGATTGATCATGCTAGGGTGGTTACAACTCAAAGTGGTCATACTAATTATTATTACATATTGATTGTAGGATGATTCTTATTTGGAGGGCTACATTAGTACAATTGGTGTTGATTTTGTAAGTGGCCTTGGTTGCCAACTTATTTTAACAATTTCATTTTAATTGTATATATTTTAATCATGTGGCTTTTCTAGATTTGGTATAAATTTGGTTGTTGTGCAATGAACTTATTTATTAATGATTATGTTTGCATCTAACATTTGTACAGTGGAATTGGATGGGAAGACAACAAAACTTCAAACTATAAGCAACCAATACCATGAATTTTGGATTGTGTAGTCTTGTTATTTTGTGTTATCTATTATTTTATTTTTGGTGGAATGCATGGAAGCTCTTTTTATTATTTGAAAGTCGTTCTCCTCTAAAATTTAAAGACAATTATAACACGAAGTAGATTGTTCCATTGAAGTCATCTGGGATTTTGCAATAAAACTATTTTTGCTTGTTGTGCTTATAGTAATAAATATATTTATGGCATATCTTGTGACTGAGCTATTCAATTTCAATGGGACACCATAGGACGAGAGTGGTTCAAAGCAATAACAAGTAGTTATTATCGTGGTGCTCATTGTATTATTATAAGTACATTTAGATTTCCAATATTATTGTTGATTTATCCAATGTCATAAAATGCATACGTTCTACTTAATTTTAGATCATCTCATGTAAGGGAAATTGATCGTCGATGTTAAATCCATTTTCTAATTTGATCTGGGTTCCGGGCTTGATCGACTTTACGAGTCTAGTTAGGCATGTTGTTGTCAATGTATCTTATGGATGCCATTAGTTAGAGACTTAGTAATATAAGGATGGATTTTATTTTTATGTTACGATGTTCATTGTTAATGTAGGTTAGAGGAGCTACGTAAACATGGGACAAAACCCGCATTGGATATAAAGCAAGATCACGTGTGAAGTTGACCTTTGGATCTTCAATTCACTAAGCACACGGGCAATCTATATATTGCAAATGTTTGTTTTGGGATACTTGTGGTTGGTCCTCAAGGTGGGCTTGCTACTCACCTTGTTAGTGAAGTGGATGGGGTTCCCTTGAAGTTCACTAATGATTTTAACATAGATGGGGAGCAGGGGGTTGTGTATTTTATGGACAACAGTGTTGTTTATTAGACAAGGTGTGGCACGATTCTTCTAGCTCGATTGCACACTATATTTGTCTTAGCCTAATAAAATATATTTATAGCATCAATGCATAGGTTCAATGCATCTCTATAGAACTTATGCATTTCAACTTGCTTTAATCCATGTGTTTACCATTTTAGGATCAACTATTAATGGATTGTTCAAAAAAATTGATTGAGATTGAGCTTTACCAATGCAAATTCCATGTACCCACATTTGTCTCAAGCTTGTGGCTTACAATTACTTACCATATAACTCAACTACTCTTAATCAATACATGACCCTTTTGTTCATTGGTTATTCTTGGCATTTTCCCTCTTGGCAAGATGGACAAAGGTGCACCGAGTCTCGTGGGTGTGGATCGACTCCAAAGTTACAAGTCTCATTTGCAGTTATGGGTATTACCTATTCCTCTGTAGCTCTTTCATTGAATTCACTCAAGCTTTAACTCACATGGGTTATAGATGCATGCAGGGGTTCTACCTCATTTGCTACAACTTGGTCATGGCTAGTGTTATAGGTTAAAGGTGATTCTTGGTCTTGCTTCTATGGAACTCTCATTACTCAACCTATGGTCAAAGATTCAAATGCAACCATGAGGAGGTGCTTTGGAGAGAAGGTGTTTGACTTTTATGCCTTGGGGTAGCTGGAGTTTTTGAGTTTTTCATGACTACATATTGTTGAGTACATTTTTATGCTTCATTTTTACTCTATAAACTACACTTTTGCCTCCATAACCATCCATTTTGCCTCCATTTCATTCCATATTTTCCATAAAACAACTTATGCAAGGTACAATTACCATTCTTTAGCTTAAGAATTGAATTTTCTAATTTTTGGCATTAAAATTGAAAATTTATCAGAAATTACAAGATTTGACTAAATCTCGTAATTGCTCCTAGGTTCGTGTACTTGCAAGACAGCTGGGCGAAATCTGAGACTTGGGTCATGATCCTTGATGTACAAGGATGGATGATGAGCTATCAACTTCGAGATCTGAGCCTTCCAGGTGTCTGGTCAACGCTGGTCAAACATGGCCACTTCAACAGAAAATACCCTGTTTTAGCCTAAAATCATGGACAATTTTAGATTTTCTTGGGATTTGTTCATATTTTATGGATCTAAAGGGGGTATTCGACCTTCCTAGCATATATTATGGATCTGATCATGATATTTAGGATATTTATTAGCATTATTAGTTTCAAAACTCTTGTATAAATACTCTAAAGCATAGACTAGTATGGCACCTTTTGGATGTGAATGAAGAAACTTTGGAATTTGCAATCTTGAGATTAGTTTTGCGTTTTTGTTCTTGATAATGTTTATATGATGTGAATGTTGTTGGAAGCTCATTCTTAGCTGAGACAACTCAAGTGTACAAGTGAAGCATTGGAGGGCCCCCTTTGCCAAACTAGTACACTCTTCCTTTATGTTTTTTTCAAGGAATCTTTGATACATGTTTTAGATCAGATCTTGTTGTAGATGAATTTTATTCATATCTTTGTTGTAGTTAGATGAATTCCATAGTTAAGTAATATGCTTAATGTTTCAAAGCCTTACTCATGTTGTGAATGATTTCTTGAATAAGAATTCAATGTGTGGTTTGCTTTCAGGCATTAGGATAATCATGAATGTTTTTTGAGTTATTTATGCTTTCAATACTTTTGTTTTAACAAGAATTGGTGATAATTGCTAATGAATGAAAGGAGACAATGAATGCATCTCTTGAATAAGAGTTTTGTATTTCTAGTATTGATAAGCCTTAGAACTAGTTCGAATATCTTTTTGAATGCTTATTGTTTAGGAAAACATTTGTTGATTACTGTCATGAGATCTATGAATAGGACTTCTGAACAAAAGCTTAGCATCTCTTCTATATTCAACTCTTAGAATAGGTTTTGGTTTATTCCTATTAAAGAATAAAAGTTATCTCTAAATCCATACATTTTGGATGTGCCTCTAAGTCTTACAAACATCGGATTGACAATCATTTGCACTCTAATTTACATCAGTAGATTGGAGCCTAACACATATTTTGAGCTATTTTTGGTGATATATATGTCCTTAGGGTTTAGAATAGAGGGCATTAGGGATTCCCCTTTTTACAACTCTTATGCTTTCTAAGTTGAACCTAACTTGGGGGTTTATTCCCAAGGGTCTTATGTATTTAAACATTTTTTCTCTAAGAATATTAATGGAGGTTTTGGATTGTAGTATGCACATTTTAACCTTGAAAAACGAATATATGTATACATGTATATTTATGCATTTCAATTTAATGCTTGTGTGTCTTAAAATGCTTTTCATATTTACAAATTTTGCTTGTTTTACCAAATCTTCCATGATTTTAGATGGATTTATTGATATGCTCATGGTTCTACAATAGTACTTTTGGCTTGTGTTAGTAATTACATTATGCCATTTTTATCTTTGGCTTAAGGAAAATTTTGGTTATTTGTGTGTTGGGTTGATTTGCCTCTCGAAACTGTTAACTAGATTGATTCATGTTTGCATGTGGGTTCTAGGTTTCTATTTCAACTTACATAATCTTTTGTACTTGGGTTTTGCTTAATGGGGAGAAACCATTTTACTAGGTGGGTTCTTCTATTTGACCAATTTTGAAAAATGGTTTCCTCTCTGTCATTGGGAAATTTATGTAGATATCTTTGTCACAACAATTCCTATATAAAGCAGGTTCATTTGTTTGATATTGTGGGTACTTCTATAGGACCAATTTTTGTAAGCATGCTCCTCGATTTTGATTTAGAATATTCATTTCATTGTGTGGGTGTCATTGTTTGTTGTTTGAGGATGTTTATTTGATTAATGTTTTATGTGGATTCCTCTCTTTATCTAAAAGTAGCTATTTCTATTTGTATAGCATAATTATGCCACGCCCAGGAAAATTTGTGGATGGTGCAACCATGATGGCATCTGATTCTGAGGAAAGTGACATGTTCAAAGGCCCCATCTTAGCAGATATTTGCAATAATTCCACTACTCAAGTTGAAAATATGGTGACATAAGCACAAATAGCTCTCATGCAAATGAGTTTGCAAAATGAACTATTGTTGTACATATGTAGTGGGGCACGAGAACTACCGAGCTCCATTATTGAGCCTAGTCTCAACCCCTCTCTCATTGCCATGCAAGTTAGTAGCCCTGCAATGAATTTCACTAGTTGCTCTGCTAAAGAAGTTGTTTCAAATAAAAGCTTGTGTCCATCTCTCGAGGCTCTAAGGTATGTTTTCATCCACTACCGAAGAGGTTCCAAGACTCCAATAATGTTCCAATGTTAGGCTCAAAGGAAAACATGGTAGTTGGGGATTCAAGCTCACCAAATAGTAAATACATGGAGATCCCCCATAAGATGTAGAGAAGCTTAAGCAACCATGCACTAGGTCAATATTCTCTAATGCATGGAAAACGAAGCCTCCATCTTTCAATATTTCAAGGATTGAGTATGAGGCCTTCATTTACGCTAATGTGGCATGTGTGTAGTATAGGAGACATCAAGGTAATGAAGGTTGCAATTTGAACAAATTTTACATTGCAAAGATGTGAATTTAATAGGTCCCTTTAAAGCCCACAAGGGACATTGAACTAGTACATTGCATTGCAGTGGCCATTATCAATATTCTTAAGAGTAGTCTTGTTGGCTCATGCAATCAAGTCAAGGATTTACAATCCTTTTTTAGTCCAGTTGTGTACTTTATGAAGCAATTTAGAATTGGAGATCACATCGTGTAAGAACACAAGGAACATGTCCATAGATATTAGAAGAAGTGTACTAGAAAAAAAAATCTCAACAAAAAGATCAAGGTAGAGTTAACAATTTCACCTTGCCTTTCATATTGTTAAAGATAATTTCTATTTTTTTCCTAGCTTCTAAGGCTTAATTATGAATCTTCATCATTGGCATGCTTTTAATTTTTCACCCATTGATTTTGTGTTATTTTTGTAGTATGTGTGTTGGAAAAGTTGAGCAGACAATCAATCATGAGTAAGAGGAAGATTTGCATCGAAGACTCGAGATGTAAGAAGATCCAGGGCAAATGCACACCTTGAAGAAGACCAAGAAGAAGTGGTATGAATAGACATTATGTTGTAGGAATTGTGTGTAATGGAACTCATACCTCCTTGTGGTCTTGCTAGACTTGTAAGATCCCATAGGACGAGGTTCAAGACTATAATACTTTTATAGCATTTGGAATTATTCAAACATTATTTGGTTATGCAATAATGTTTGTCTCATAAATATATTAGAACATTGTTAATATTGAGCATTGCTTTGTAAATGATCCTAAGATAGTTTGTGTAGATGGTACTAGAAAAACTCACAAAGGTAACAACCAAACATTACAAGGCACCATGCCAAATTTAAGTAGAAAATCAACAAAGACTAGAGATGGTGCCTTGCTTTTGATGAGTAAAGTTTGAATGCATCTTTCATTAAAAGGAAAAAAATATCCACGACCCTTTTAGACACACAAAATTGCATCTAAAAGATGCTCTAGAGTGTGAATGTGATAAATTGCGAGGAAAACTCCTTGTTTATTGTTCCTTGAAATAAAACTTGTCCTTTGAATATGAGTGGGGAGGATAACAATCCTCTCAACTGGGAGTGCACTTTTGCAAACCCTAACCTGAGAGGTGTTAAAGATCATTATCGGCTATGAAATCCTTGCTTGGAGGGGGCACTTCCCCCCCTCCATAACCAAAAATCCCCTTTCATAGGTTGATTGATTCAATGGGGAAATCGACAAAGGTTCAACCCGCACGATTCATGAAAAAACTGGATGCAATGTTGAAGATCCCTATACCCACTTCATCTTCTCGTAGCATGGCTTTGGCTATGGAAAATTGGGGTTTGATAGGATAGTTCACTGGGATCTGGCCATTCCCAATAAAAATAGCAATCTGGAACCATAGGATTTGGAAACCCTTGATCAAAGGTAATATTACCCATTTCTTCTACTAGAGAGGGGTTTATGCCTTCATGTTTAAAAGCAAGGAAGACATAGTCTTAATCTTTAGAAGTAGGCCACACTTTTATGGTACTAGAAGCATGTATATGAATCACTGGATGTATGACTTCAATATGGAGCATGACATACCTACAACCCTTCTAGTCTAGGTTTGTTTACCCCATTCGTCGTTGCACTGCTAGAATGAAGATATAATGAGAAGCATAGGGAACTCTTTGGGAAAGTACATAGCCATATCTAAACCCAAGGATGGTATGTTTGCTTGTGCCATAATATGTGTGGAAATTGACCTAGAAAAGGGACTTCCGGAGGTAGTATTACTCACATTGGATAACTGAACTCATTTGCAATTAGTGAATTATGAGCAACTACCATTTAAGTGCAAACTTTGCCATGAATATGGCCATTTTCCTAAAATTTGTAACTCAAACTTGTTAAAGCACATATGCATTTAAAATCTGTAAGGAACAAGAACTTCGTTCCTCCAATGGAATCGCCAGATGAGTATACTTAGATAAGGCTTTGGTGTTTACTCATCAATAAAGGTTGAATCATAAACTTTAGATATGCAAGGAGAAAGACTCGATTCTCCTTATCAACGACATCAAAATGTTAATGCACAAACCCTCACTTCTTGAGATAAAGTCCTAAAACTCAAGCAAGGCTTTGGTGTAACTAAGAGGGGGGCATTGCCACCTCACCAACCCTCTTCTACACTTTAGGTTGGCTCTCCTCTGTCTTAAGGGGGGGCTTCCCTAAGATATGCTTGCTAGGAATTTTAGGGCAATGAGTTCCAAGGTGATTTGAAGAGTAAACCCAACAAAATTGTTTGAAAATAATTATGAATATGAAGTTGATTGGAGGAACAAAGACTAATGTCTTTCCATTGGGCATATGGGGTCAACTAAGTCTCCTCTTTTAGAAATTACAAGCGAAACTAAAATGATAATTAGGGTTGTTCACTGCAAACCCTAATTCACCAACCTAGTTGATCAACAAGTTTCAAGAAGGTTAGGGGAAGATTATAGAATTCCTCCAATGTATTTGAGAAGGGATCTATCAAAGAAGGTAGAAGAGGGCGCACCACCACCACTAGAGAAGTACATCACATTTGCAACCATCCAAGATAAAACACCACAGGGAAACAAAGAGACCATTTACTTATCGAATCACACACAATCATTCATCCATTGAACATCCATTCATTGAGAAACATCCATAATATAACATCTTCATGAGAGTGCTCTAGCTAGCCATCCATAGAACCAAGTAAAAAATAAAAGTCTACAACATATTTTCACTTAAATTTTAGGGGATTTCTCCCCCAATCCAACCATGAGTACGAATGAGGAGGTGCATCTCTATTTATAGAGTGATGCTCACCTTCCTTTACAATGAAATATTAATATTTCATGAGCTACCCTAGACTCTAGCCTATGGAGGAGTAAAACACACTCTCCCTCCATCTAACAAGTCAAAAATACAAATTACATAAAGTGGTCAATCCACATGTACAATGATCAAGTGAAACAAGCCCTAAAAGACAAGGATGTCTCCCCTAATGAAGGAAGAAAGTGGCTTCAAGTTGCAACGTTCAACCTCCAAAGGCTTCCTAAGGGTGTGTCTTCAAACAAATGGTTGACCAAGTAGTCTATAATAACTTCCTTTAAAGGTTCACCAATAGCCATCCCAAGGGTTCAATAAACCATATAATAACATCTTAAAGCTCAATTAATCTTCATAAAATAGGAATGACTTCACTCCTACAATTTTTCCACAAGCTTCATCCCCAAGGTATAATCAAACTTTCCAATATGAAAATAACCAGATCCATGGAAAGAGGATTCAAATCATCATGAATTGGGGTTAAGATTCAACTTCTTCCCAAACTGAAGGGGACAACTCCATCATTCCAACAATAAGAATACCTTATTATATGTACAAGGATCCCCCAAAATCGCTTGGAACAAGGGCCATCCACATATATACTTTCCCTTGACCACTTGAATGTGTAATGAGGGCTACCATATCCTTCTATGTTCCTCAATATCGGTTACTTGATCAAGTCACACAAAAAAATGTGCACCAAAACCCCACAAAGGTCGAGTGTTGTTTAATATTGGGCACTAATTCTTTTTAAAACCATATATAACTGCCACATACTCTCTCTTGGTTTAAGGTTTCAATCAATTTTCTTCAAAAAAGGAGCACGATTATTTTGTGCAATGAAAATAGCTTTACAACCATTTTTTGGCACTCCTATAATATGCTTTAGAGACCTTTCTAGGTGGGGCATTCATATCCTTTGATGTATTCACCTTTTGCATGTGTTGTGTAAGACCATTAAAACTTCATTAACAAGTTGGGTGTTTCTTGATTTTATTACTGCTTGGATCATTCCTTCACATAATCTTCTAGTATGCTTAGGCATGACCTACTAGGGCAATTCCATAATAGTGATTCAATTGTTTATATTAGCTCAAATGTTGCATCTGGTTATGCTAGATCAAGGGTTATATGTGTTGAGTACTATTTAGTCATTTTGCAGCTTATAACACCAGGAACCATGCAAATAACAGGTTGAATATACCTAGGTTATATCAACAATCAAAGTATCTTTTGCTTAGTTTGATAGACACACAATTTATTTGAGGGTGATCAATCCAAAATGCAATCCAAGACATTTGTGGGATTTGCAAACTAGTGGCTGGTAGTGTAGGCATATCTGATAGCAAAGAGCAATGAATAGTTTAAGAAGGACGAATGTGACTCCCCAAGCAGGCCTAGAAACAAATGATCCTAACCATTGTCACATGGGTACCTTCTTATTGTTAGTGAAATTAGTACAATAGTGATATATGATTAACCAAAATGCCATCAAACCATCCAACTCAGGATGTTATACAAAATCGAGTAATTCCCACATTGTTCGTAGCTCAACCAAGCACAAGGGGTAGTGAAGAGATTTGTCTAGAGTAAACCTTGTGCCAAATTGAGGGGTAACATTAGGCTCCTACTTGGGGACATGTGCTCTCTTTGGGAGTGCATGAGAACCTCGTAATCTTGTCATGTACATCTCAACACTTAACCACTACAATGGTCCTTTCCTTAGTGCTTAGTAATCATGTAAAACATAGAAATGTCAAACTCTAAATGCTTGTATGTTGGAATCTCTGTCACCATTGATTTAAGAGTGAGTCTGGGTACTTGCAAATTAAAAATATCTCTTGGAACATAAAAATGTTGGAAAGAGTTGTCGGTATCAGACCAATAAATGTCTCTCTCTTTACAATCAACTCTAAAGTATTTTCCTTCCTCAACTTGCAAGTCAATGCCATGTGCTATCTCTGCCACTAGGTTTCCTTTGTTACCAATGGAATTTACATCAAGATTTGATTGATCATATCCAATTGCTAAGAGTTTCCATCCAAGGAAGGGTACCATTCCATTTGCCAAGTTGGGCCAAAATACTCATTCTTGTAACACATGAGGGTACCCAATGTTGATCCAATCCTTGCTATAGTAGAAATTCCATGTTTCTCCTAGGCACAACACATTTTTTTACTCAACCTTCTTATGGGATTGTATTGTCTCTTTTCATACATTTATGCAAATAGGACTTCGTTACTAAACTGTTCAATTAGGTTTGTGTCAAAATGCTCCGGAGATCCTTTGAATTCTTGCACAATATTTTCAAAATGTTTAGGAGAGGAATGATCAATGATACATTGCACATTGTTGTTGTTCCTACCACAATTTCCCTCAATGTCCGATGTTCAATCATCTCTTGGCTCAAGCTGATATTTTAATGAAACCCCCCATCTAGGGTTCCAAATATCAAAATGATATTGACCAAAATTGTTAATCAAATATATCATAAGTTGATGTTTATTGCCCTTGTTTTCCTTTTGAACAGATTGGTCATCCATAAGATTATGACAAAACAATATCCATGTATCAAAATAATGTTCTTACAACCCTTTTATTCATCAACATGTCAACCATACCATGTCCATAGATTCTACTATGGTTTTGTTGTGCACAAAAAGAGATATCCTCATACACTTGAGAACAATATATTGTCTGCCCACTTCTATGGTCACTCATATAGTTCATCGACCTTATTGATACTTATGTGTATGCATCATTACCAGGTTCATGATGAGATCTTACAAGCCATGAGTTTAAATGTCTAGACTGTGCGTGCAAATAACAATGGCTTAAATATGTGGTTAAAATCTCTGGCACCTCAATACACATAGCTCCTTTTTCATTATTGTAAATACTTAGATTGATCGGGAATATATAGATGCTAAAGAAAGATCGAATAATCGAGGCGAGCACGAACCACCCAATATCATTATCTAGGTGTGTCTTCACAAGGTACATAAATGAGTGGAACATTATAAGTGTTACCATTGTCACCTAGGCATCAACTTCCCTTGTTTTAGTGAAGGACAAATCCAACACAAGGGAGGTTTCCCTGGTAGCCTCTAGGGTTCCGAAGGCAAGACATAATCAAGTCTAAGGTATCCTATATAGCTACCCATTTTACCACCAACTAAAGATATCAAGCTAGTTATGAATTAGGTGGCTACTTAAAGTAAATTCTAGATTTGGATTTTATTCGCTTCAACGTTGATTTAGGGGGTTTATCAAGCTATTATCCAATGCAAAATGATCCCCAAATACTACAAATCTGAAAATAACTAGTCGTTGTTATAATGAATAATTATTAAATAAGTAGAAATTATGGCTAAAACAATGGATAAAACTAGGGTTTATACAACTAGCTAATTCTAAAAATTATAGAGCATGTAACAACCAAAAATACCAAGATGTCCAGCCCTAATATGGCTATAATATAAATCAACAATATAATTTATGACAATGAAATGATTTTTAGGTACATGCACCAATACCAAGACATCTTGGGTTTTTTATGGTTGGAAATGTATGTAAGCTATTATAAAACCCTAGATTTACCCTAAAACATAAATAATAAGGTGAATTTGGATTTAAGATTGCCTAGATGGGAGAAGACTAGTGCCTTGGGCATATGGGCTCAACTAAGGACTCCCTTCAGAAGGTGTAAGTAGAATTAGGGTGATAGTTAGGGTTGTCCACTACAAACCCTAACAAATCCACCTAGTGCCTTACAAATTCCAAGATACTTCAAGGGAAGATACTCCAAAAGTAACGTTCCAAGAGTTGTGAAAAAGGGACTTGTTTAAGAAAGGCACAAAGAGAGTGCACCACCACCACTAGAGAAGTACAACTACACTTACAATCATTGAATAAACAACATGCATAAGATAAAGTGAGAGCACTTACTCAAGAAATCGATTCATCTTCAAAACCCTGGTCAAGAGCATCCATGAAATTTGTAAGACAATCCACAAAATACTATCCTTCAAAAAGTGGTCTATTTATCCATCCATATCAAATATAGTAAAGAAGAAGTAGACAAGTAATGTTCTCCACAAGTTCTAGCAATGATTCACAAATGAGAAGTGTTTTTTCTATTTATATGAGAGACCTAACACCCTTCTCATTAAAATAACAATATTTTCCTAGTTTTAAACCCTAAGAAAATATAAAAATGTTGTTATCGCTTTACAAGCCCTAGAGATAAGGTCATAATACATAAAATATCCATGATACAAGAGTGGATGAGTCAAAAGACTCCCAATGATGCTCCCAAGATGAAGTAAAAATGTTAAAATGCTAAGACATCCTCTGTAAATGCATGCTCAAAGTCACACATGTGGCACTTGTGGTCTCCCAAGAGTGGACGTTGTTGATGATTGCAGCTATTGGAGACATTCTTCAGCTTACAAACCTATGAGATGTGGATAATTGTAGCCATGTGAGATCTTCTCCAGCTTACAAACCTGAGAGAAAACCACTGAAAAGGGTGTGTGGTTCCTATCTGAGATAGAGTTGGAACGTAGAGATGACCTCCTCCATTCAAAGAGTTGAGAAGAACTCCAGATGATTATCTTGTGGGAAAGGCGATCTGTTGAGTTGGACATGCCTGTGGTTGAGCACAAGGTGAACGTGTGAAATCCCAAAGTGTTGGGTGCATCGTCATGAGATCATAAATGAAGATGATGTATTAGCCTCCTATGAGCTGACGAGTTGACGAGAAACTCCAAATGACTCTCCTGTGTGATGCAGTGGGAAAGAAGATCTGTTGAGTGGACGTGCTTGTGGACGAGCACAAGTGAACGTGTGAAGAATTGGTTCTTTTGTGTAATGTAGTGAGCCAGAGATATGGACATCCCTATGGATGTGCCCCTAGTAGATGAGCACTAGTGGGTGTGTCATATCCCTTGCTATATTGTTAAAGAGTCAGACCTACCTGTAACTCTAATTGTAATGTAAAGGGTACAGGTCGGCCCCACCTTAATGTGACTGGAAATTAATGTAAAAGATAATTAATATGGTTAATATTAATTATAATATAAGCTAGTGAGGTCGGCCCTGTTGTGCCAATAGACACTTCTATTGACAGGTTCAGGTTAGTATAAGTAAAGGTAAATTCCCCATTTAGGAAATATATCTTTCATGTGAGTTTGGAAATTTTAGCAAGTACACCTTCTTGGGAAAAGTGCGCACCTCTCTTGGGTGCTAGTCTTCTAGGGTTTGAGCACCCTCTTGTGTGCTAGGTTTTATCTTGGTGGTGAAGGTATTTCTCTTGAAGAATATAGCAAAGGATTTGGTTGGGTTTTCTTCCCTTGTTGAGAAGGGTTTCCCAGGATACTTCTTCTGTTCTTGTGCATGATGCTTCTTCTTGTGATCTTGGTTGCTACAACATTTATGGTTATGGTTAAATGCTAAAAATGGAATGATCTTCATGCTTAACCTTGACTATTGAAAAATCAACAGACGTCTCACTCATGCTAGGTTTTATCTTGGTGGTGAAGGTCTTTCTCTTGAAGAATATAACAAAGGATTTGGTTGGGTTTTCTTCCCTTGTTGAGAAGGGTTTCCCAGGATACTTCTTGTGTTCTTGTGCATGATGCTTCATCTTGTGATCTTGGTTGCTGCAACATTTATGGTTATGGTTAAACGCTAAAAATGGAATGATCTTCATGCTTAACCTTGACTATTGAAAAATCAACAGACGTCTCACTCAAACGATGTCAAAAGTCATGTGTAGGGGCTTCAAAGTGAAACATTCCCTCCAAAGGGTGCAATGTTTCATCCTCCAAGTGAAAAATCATCTCCAAAAGGTGCTGCCATTTCTATAAGGTGCGATGTCTTCAAAGAAGCCCAACAATGTCATAAGAAGTGGGACGACCTCCATCAAGTGTGTGGGTTTCCTCCTCAAACATCCTCCAAAGGACCAAGGCTAAATCAAAGTCATATCCTTGTAAAGTACATTGTCTAAAGAAGGGCTTAAGTGACCTAATGTATACATCAACCTGAATTCATGTAAACAAGTCCAATGCAACATAAAAAGTGAGTCATGTCAAATGTAAATGCCATTAGGTGGATCACATTAAGCATCATATTCAAACTTCACAATAACTCATAGAATTCATACAATTTGTTAAGTTTGGGTATGGGAGGGTGATCATTAGCCTCGATTACATGTGGCAGTACCCATGAAGAGAAGTATTTCCCAAGAAACTCATCAAGGAGCATGTGTAATGATAGATGGTGTGGTTTGGGGGTTAATTTCATGAGTTGTATTACAAATTCCTGTGAGGTTATGTGAGATATTCATGCACATGAGCACCTTTGGAATGAGGGAGTGGTTATGCATTGAGTTTCCTTTTCTTCGACAATGTGTCTTTCCAAATTCCTTTTTTCCTTTTTCTTTATTCATTTAACCTTTTTCTGGCTTTGACTCTCATTTTACTTAGTCATTTTTAGTTATGCATTCATTGCACAAGACTTGGGGTGATGGCCTCATAATGAGGGGGCATTGCTCATGCTTTATTTCCTTTGGTTTTTTACATTTTTTTTTTCATTTTGCTTTGTATTTTGATCTTTGCAACTTGCTTTTTCCTTTTTCTTTTTTTTTACCTAGATCCATCAACCTTTAGCATTCAAGCTTCTTCTTCTCAGCGGATTATGAAGCATGAACCTATATGTGTGACATATGAGAACCAACCCATGAGCGCATAATGAAAATCAAGAAATATGGAAAGTGTTATGTATGGATTGGGATATGGACACACTACCTCTCTCAAACCCCCCCCAAGTTGTACAACTCTACCCAAGAGTGGCAACACTTATCTAGGAGATGATGATGGCCACCAAGGTGAAATAGGGAAAAATGCACAAATTTAGAGCATTGTGATCCATCATCCAACTCAACCAATGATCAATACTTTCATGTCAAATACATAAGGCATTAACACTTTATATTAAGCAATGAAACAAGGTACCTCATATATTTCAAGCACCATAATCATCAAATGTGAATGATATGAGCAACATGTGGGAAGCATCATCAATCAATTGTCTATGGATAACCATGGATCTCATCTATGGGACTGATGTCTATGATATAGATCATAGGAGAAATAATCTTGTCTAGTTACCCATAGATGTGAGGGGGTAACATCTACCTCTAACACGAGGACATGTGCTCACTGTAGAGTGCATGAGAACCTCAATAATCTTTGGAATTCCAAGACTTGCACTCTGCATCAATCTAAAAAAATCTTGCTACATCTCACCCTTAAACCATTAGCAACAAAAGGGCAGGGTGATACAATCCCCTTGGTATATGGAAAATATAAATGAAACGTGAAAAAAAACTTCATTTCACTGTATGTATATGTATATATACTAGACAAGACTAGATCAAAATATAAGTAACTATAAATTCATAAAGTCAAGTGATAACTGAAAATAAGATAGATGCAAAGGAAACATAGAAAAATGACTTGTTGCTTCAAAGAAGCTTATTCATCCTATACTACTCTACTTGACATAAGAAAATAAAATGCTAGGTAAAATCATACAACCAATGAAGCCGCCCCAACATCTCATTGATGTCAAAAGTTATAGCCTTGTGATTAGTTATGAACCAAAACAAGGATATATCAAGTACAAAGTGATCATGAGTTGGTACATACATTACATCACGAGCAAACATAGAATTGAACTTATGAGGATGGGCAAGAGCAACAAAATCATGTCAATATTGGCATGTGCAGCTACAAGCTTGCACTATCCATCTTTGTTATGAACCAAATGCTTACAATATCATAATAAACCAAAAGTACACACCATGTACGTCAATGTGAGCATGGAGCACAACTCCAATACAGATAAGAGAGATGAGTTACATAATAACTCCTTAAAGAATATGAGAACCTCCTCCAATTACCCAAATACATTCATACATTACATGATCTCTATATATACCTATTCACACACTACACATGAGACCCATTTACTATTAGGCCAACCCTATTACATATACATTTACACATTACATTTACATTTATCCCCATATATGCCCCCCCTCCAGGTCATATCCTATACATTTAACACTACATATTGTTAAAATAATGTAACTGCAAAGTGTATTCTTATTCTTATTTGATATATTATTCATTGGATCAATCCCCATTGCGGATTGATCATGTCGGTTATTATAAAGGACCAAATCCCCTTTTGCGGATTGGTCAAAAGATAATTGTAATAGGCAGAATAAGAAGTCAGCCCCAAAAGATATTAAAGAGGCCCCATAATATATTAAAAGTGGTTATAACCACCCAGTGTGAGAAGTTGGCCTTGCCAGTGAAGAGACACTTCACACGTGCCAGTCTTGTATAAGTAAGGAGGTTAGGGCCTCACTTAGACACAACTCACTTGCTCATTTGAGAGACAAGTTTCAGAATTGCAGTTAGAGAAGAAGGAGAGAGAGTGGCGCATCTTTGGGAGAGGATCTTCTGTTTTAGTTTGAATTATCTCTTGGCATTGTATTGGCTATCTATATATAAGGAAGTTTTGTTGGGTTTTCTTCCCCTAGAGGGTTTCCTAGGATAAATGCTTTGTCTCTTGTGATTGTGTATTTCTCAGTGATCTTGTATTATGCTATTGTTATCTATTGAAATGCAAAGAACTATAATAATGGTTTAAACATTAACATGGTATCAGAGCCAAGCCGAAGAGAGCATCTTTCAGAAGAGTGAAAAATGTCATTGTTGCCGTACATGTAAATCATGGTTTTTTGATGGTGAAGCTTTTTAGCCCTAAAACCATCTAGAAAAGTGCGCCCTCCCCCAAGGATCACTTTGCCACTCTCAGCGCACCTTTTCAGTGGCTGAATCTCCCGAAAAGTGAAACCCTAGTTTCACAAAGTACCAAAAGTACCAGAAAAACAGTGTACCAGAAGTACTAGAGTACCAGAAAACCAGAAACACCAGTCCAAAAATCCACATATCAAGTTTGGAGGAGCAAAAGTTGGATTTTCTCAGATCCAAACACACCAAGCTACTCGCCTCAACCAAGCGCACCTCCTGGTAAGTTCAGATTTTGATTTTGAGCACTTTCATTTTCGGTCATTTTCCTAGCTCCAAGTAAAAGATGTCTGCAAGCGTTAAGCTTGTTGACAAGCTAGAAGGAGTGGAAAACTTCCGCGCCTGGAAGTATAGGATTGGCCTCATTCTTGAAGAGAATGAATTAGCAAGAGTCGTCAAAGAAGAAGTGTCAAAACCTGCCGATGCTGCAGAAAAGGTAAAGCATCAAAATGACATAATTAGGGCCAAAAGAATCATTGCAGATTCAATCAAAGACCACCTAATTCCTTATGTGTCATCTAAGAAGACTCTGAAACAAATGTTTGATGCCTTGACCAGACTGTATGAAGGAAAGAACATAAACCAGAAGATGAATCTAAGAACTCAACTGAAGAATACAAGGATGCAGAAAGGAGAATCTATTCAGGAATATTTCTCCAGAATATCTCAATTCAAAGAACAACTAGAAGCAATTATAGATACTATAGACGAAGACGAACTTGTGATGACAGCCCTAAGTGGCCTCACAAGACCTTGGGATGCATTCATCCAAACGATTTGTGCCAGAACAAAGAAACTATTGTTTGATGGTCTATGGGAAGAGTGCATCCAAGAAGAAACAAGAGTAGCGAATCGTGAAACGTTACTAGCAAGAGATGATGATCAAGCCCTAGCTACTCACACCAAAGGAGGAATGAAGAAACCCTACTTCCAAAAGGAAACTCATAAAGAGCCTCAACAATCAAACAAATTCAATCATAAAGAATCTCATCCAAGGAGATTCAAAAGAAGGGACAACGAAAGGAAAGAGGCTACTCATCTATACAATGCTATCATTGTGACAAGATGGGACATATTGCGAAGATTTGTCCAGCCATATGAGAAGAATACAAGAGAAAACATAAGAGGCACCATGCCCATGTAGTCGAAGATGAAGAGCCACCCACAAAGATGATAAGAGAGCAGATCAAACACCATGTCTTAATCTAGGCCCTCTCAGGATCTGTAACACCTGGAGAGGACACTTGGCTCATTGATAGTGGTGCATCCAAGCACATGATGGGACAAAGAAACATTCTCTCTTGTATCTCAGAAAAGAAGTTTTCTCAGAAAGTGGCACTCGGAGATGATTACCAATATGCCATCAAGGGAGTGGGAGAATCAAACCACAAATTGAATCTAGGGAATTCATTGAAGATGAAGGACGTACCTCTCCATTTCAACCTTAGAAAAGAAAGGCTTCAGAGTTGCTTTTATATATGGAGAAGTTCTTATGTGGGCTAAAGGAGAAACCCTAAATGAAGCAATCATCATTGGAAGTGAAGAAAATGGCTTATTGAAAACTCAAGTGAACTTTGGCATAGAAGATTAGCTCACATCAACTACAAGGGGCTACTATACATATGCAAAGCGATCACAGGTTTACCAGAACTCAAAGGTGACCATGAAGGCGTATGCAATGGATGTGCACAAGGGAAGAACATCGAGAATCCGTTTCCAAAGAAAGACAACAAAGTAGAAGTAGTCCTAGAGTTCATTCATTCAGATGTATGTGGTCCAATGCCATCAGCCTCCATTAGTGGGTATGCATATTATGTATCATTTATTGATGATTATTCTCGTAAGACCTGGATATACTTTTTGAAATCTAAAGATGAAGTGTTCAACAAGTTCAAGGAATTCAAAGCCTTGTTAGAGAATCTTTCTGAAAGAAAGATTAAGACACTCGGGTCAGATAATGGAGGAGAATATACCTCAAAAGAGTTTGTGAACTTCTGCAAAGATGCTGGGATCAAGAGGGAACTCACTACTCCCTATAATCCCCAACAAAATAATGTAGTTGAACGAAAGAATAGAACGATAATGGAAGCTGTGAAGACTATGATCCATGATCAAGATCTTCCTATGTGCTTATGGGTAGAAGTAGCAATGGCAGTTGTATATGTGTAGAACCGATTATCCCATAGTGCACTTGGGCTTAAGACCCTGGAAGAGATGTTCACCGGAAAGAAGCCAGAGGTAAGCCATCTCAAAATATTTGGCTACCCAGTATTTATACCGAAAGAGAAGAGAAACAAGCTGGAACCTTCAGGAAAGAAGGGAATATTTGTGGGATACTATGAGGTCTCCAAGGCCTTCAAAATCTATATACCAGGTCACCATCACATTGAGATCAACTTGGACGTGACTTTTGATGAAGATGCAGCGCTTAAGAAATCAAGAAGATGCCAGCTTGAAGAAGTATATGAAGAGGAACCCGTAATCCCCAAGACTGTTGAACCAGTGAGGGAGGTTCCCAGAGCTGTTGAACCAGTGAGGGAAGTTGTAACTTCCTCTGATGAGGAATTACTTGAAGATCATGACATGATAGAAGTTCAAGAACCTCCTCAGATGATGATCCTCCATAAAAGGAAGCCAGCTTGGGCTAGAGAGCTTATTCAAGATGGAGAGAAATATGGTGTTCCTGAAGGAACCACGAGACAGGTGAAAAGACCAAAGCCATTCTCCAATTATACAGCTTTGATGTGCGATCTTCTAGAGGAGGAGCCTACCTGCTTTGAAGAAGCCATTCAGAGGAAATAATGGGCATATGCCATGACAGAGGAATACCAATCCATAATGAAGAACGAAGTATGGGAAATAGTTCCCAGACCGAAGAGTAAAGATGTGGTGTCCTCCAAATGGTTCTTCAAAATAAAACATGTTGTTGATGGAAGTATTGAGAAGTATAAAGCAAGATTTGTCGCTCGTGGCTTTTCTCAAAAGGAAGGCATTAACTATGAAGAGACATTCACTCCTGTAGCCAGATACACTTCGATCAGAACCATCATAGATCTTGCAGCTAAGATGAAGTGGAAGCTGCACCAGATGGACGTGAAGACAACTTTCCTAAATGGTGTCATCAAAGAGGAAGTGTATATAGAGCAACCTCAAGGATTTGAGGTTGAAGACAGGAAGTCTCATGTCTGGAGATTGAAGAAAGCCTTATACGGATTGAAGCAAGCTCCTAGAGCTTGGTATGGCCATATAGACAATTTCTTGACGAGCTTAGGCTTTACCAAGAGTAAAGCAGACTCTAACCTCTACTTCAAGGTCATGAACAATGAGCCAGTAATATTACTACTATATGTGGATGACTTATTCTTAACTGGAGAAGAAAATCTCATCACTGGATGTAAGAAGAGGCTTGCCTCAGAGTTTGAGATGAAAGACCTTGGCCTAATGCATTATTTCTTAGGTCTTGAGGTATGGCAGAGTCTTGAGAGGATCTTCCTTAACCAAGGGAAGTATACAGTCAAAATCCTGAAGAGATTCGACATGCCGGAGTGCAAGTCCGTGAATACACCCATGGAAGCGAAGCTGAAGCTGTTGGTCGACACTTCGTCAAAGTTGATTGATGTCACATTGTACAGACAGATTATTGGATCACTGATGTACCTAATGAACACCAGACTAGACATTTGTTTTGTCGTGAACACCTTGAGTCAGTTTTTGGTAGAACCCAGACATGTTCACCTAGTGGCTGCAAAAACATGTGATGAGGTACCTTAAGGGTACAATAGATTGTGGTCTCAGCTATGATGGAGATCATGATTTCACATTGAGTGGATATACTGATGCAGATTGGGCATGAAGTGTTTCTGACAAGAAAATCACTTCAGGATGTTGTTTCAGTTTGGGATCAACTATGATCTCGTGGAGACTAGGAAGCAATCCAGCATTGCTCTCAACACAACGAAAGTAGAATACATTGCTGCATGTTCTGCCAACTGCGAAGCTATATGGCTTTGAAAGTTGTTGACCGGTCTATTTGAACTAGATATGGAAGCAACCACGATCCTATGTGACAACCATAGCTACATAAAGATGACAGAGAATCCTGTATTCCACGACAGGTCGAAGCACATAGAAATCCGATATCATTACATCCGTGACATGGTGTAGAGAGGAGCCTTAAAGCTCCAATACATTAGCATAGATGAACAAGTTGTTGATGTATTGACCAAATATCTATCTCGTGTAAAGTTTGAGCACTTTTGAGATAAACTTGGCATAGTCCGAAAGGACCTTCCTCGAAAGGGGGATTAGTTGTTGTGATGAGACATCTCTTGCTTCCGACCTGATGGTTGTGACGCAAAGCAAGATGATGTGATGTGACTAGTACTATGCTTCCGACTGGATAGTTGTGACGTAAAGCCAGTCTAGTATCCTGCTTCCGACCTGATGGTTATGACGTAAAGCAGGACGAGTACCTTGCTTCCGACCTGACGGTTGTGACGTAAAACAAGATGATGTGATGTGACTAGTACTGTGATTTCGGCTGGATAGCTATGATGTAAAGCCAGACTAGTATCCTGCTTCCGACCTGATGGTTGTGATGCAAAGCAGGACGACTACCTTGCTTCCGACTTGATGGTTGTGACGTAAAGCAAGATGATGAGATGAGACTAGCACTGAGCTTCCGGCTGGATAGTTGTGACGTAAAGCCAGTCTAGTATCTTCCTTCCGACCTGATGGTTGTGATGTAAAGCAGGACAAGCATCTTACTTCTAGCTTGACAGCTGTGACGTAAAGCAAGACGATGAGATGAGACTAGAAATGTGCTTCCGGCTTGATAGCTGTGACATAAAGCCAGTCTAGTATTATTATGATGAGCCAACCTCATGCTGTGATGATGACGACGACGTATCAGTTTTACACTAATACATATTGATGCAGATAATGATTGCATTCCTTTGAGAATGATGATGTTTCCGATGAAGAAAACTTCCGATGATTTATAGATACGCCAGTCAGTGTTCCAAGATGATATTGATGATGTTGTCCTCTCACCCACTTGATGTTGTTGATGATGTTGTCCTCTCTCTCTTGCATGATGCTGCTGAAGAATACCCTTCTTGTTAAGGGAGAGTGTTAAAATAATGCAACTGCAAAGTGTATTCTTATTATTATTTGATATATTATTCATTGGATCAATCCCCATTGCGGATTGATTATGTTGGTTATTATAAAGGACTAAATCCCCTTTTACGGATTGGTCAAAAGATAATTGTAATAGGCAGAATAAGAAGTCGGCCCCGGAAGATATTAAAAGTGGTTATAACCACCCAGTGTGAAAAGTCGGCCCTGCCAGTGAAGAGACACTTCACACGTCCCAGTCTTGTATAAGTAAGGAGGCTAGCGCCTCACTTAGACACAACTCACTTGCCCATTTGAGAGACAAGTTGCAGAATTGCAGTTAGAGAAGAAGGAGAGAGAGTGGCACATCTTTGGGAGAGGATCTTCTGTTTTAGTTTGAGTTATCTCTTGGCATTGTATTGGCTATCTATAATAAGGAAGTTTTGCTGGGTTTTCTTCCCCTAGAGGGTTT
>ML805091.1:294479-329094 GCA_009831015.1 Picea engelmannii | reverse complement strand
TCTTGTGATCTTGGTTGCTGCAACATTTATGGTTATGGTTAAATGCTAAAAATGGAATGATCTTCATGCTTAACCTTGACCATTGAAAAATCAACAAACGTCTCACTCAAATGATGTCAAAAGTAATGTGTAGGGGCTTCAAAGTGAAACATTCCCTCCAAAGGGTGCAATGTTTCATCCTCCAAGTGAAAAATCATCTCCAAAAGGTGCAACGTCCCCTCCAAAAGGTGCCACGTCCTCCCCAAAAGGTGCTAGGTCATTTCTATAAGGTGTGATGTCTTCAAAGAAGCCCAACAATGTCATAAGAAGTGGGATGACCTCCATCAAGTGTGTGGGTTTCATCCTCAAACATCCTCCAAAGGACCAAGGCTAAATCAAAGTCATATCCTTGTAAAGTACATTGTCTAAAGAAGGGCTTAAGTGACCCAATGTAGGCATCAACCTGAATTCATGTAAACAAGTCCAATGCAACATAAAAAGTGAGTCATGTCAAATGTAAATGCCATTAGGTAGATCACATTAAGCATCATATTCAAACTTCACAATAACTCATAGAATTCATACAATTTGTTAAGTTTGGGTATGGGAGGGTGATCATTAGCCTCGATTACATGTGTCAATACGCATGAAGAGAAGTATTTCCCAAGAAACCCATCAAGGAGCATGTGTAATGATAGATGGTATGGTTTGGGGGTTAATTTCATGAGTTGTATTGCATAGTCCTGTGAGGTTATGTGAGATATTCATGCACATGAGCACCTTTGGAATGAGGGAGTGGTTATGCATTGAGTTTCCCTTTCTTCGACAGTGTGTCTTTCCAAATCCCTTTTTTCTTTTTTCTTTATTCATTTAACCTTTTTCTGGCTTTGACTCTCATTTTACTTAGTCATTTTTCGTTATGCATTCATTGCATAAGACTTGGGGTGATGGCCTCATAATGAGGGGGCATTGCTCAAGCTTTATTTCCTTTGGGTTTTTACATTTTTTTTCATTTTGCTTTGCATTTTGATCTTTGCAACTTGCTTTTTCCTTTTTCTTCTTTTTAATCTAGATCCATCAACCTTTAGCATTCAAGCTTCTTCTTCTCAACGGATTATGAAGCATGAACCTATATGTGTGACATATGACAACCAACCCATGAGCGGATAATGAAAATCAATAAATATGGAAAGTGTTATGTATGGATTGGGATATGGACACACTACCTCTCTCAAACCCCCCAAAGTTGTACAACTCTACCCGAGAATGGCAACACTTATCTAGGAGATGATGATGGCCACCAAGGTGAAATAGGGAAAAATGCACAAATTTAGAGCATTGTGATCCAGCATCCAACTCAACCAACGATCACTACTTTCATGTCAAATACATAAGGCATTAACACTTTATATTAAGCAATGAAACAAGGTACCTCATATATTTCAAGCACCATAATTGTCAAATGTGAATGATATGAGCAAAATGTGGGAAGCATCATCAACCAATTGTCTATGGATAACTATGGATCTCATCTATGGGACTGATGTCTATGATATAGATCATAGGAGAAAAAATCTTGTCTAGTTACCCATAGATGTGAGGGGGTAACATCTACCTCCAACACGAGGACATGTGCTCACTGTAGAGTGCATGAGAACCTCAATAATCTTTGGAATTCCAAGACCTTCACTCTGCATCAATCTAAAAAAATCTTGCTACATCTCACCATTAAACCATTAGCAACAAAAGGGCAGGGTGATACAATCCCCCTGGTATATGGAAAATATAAATGAAACGTGAGAAAAAACTTTATTTTATTATATGTATATGTATATATACTAGACAAGACTAGATCAAAATACAACTAACTATAAATTCATAAAGTCAAGCGATAACTGAAAATAAGATAGATGCAAAGGAAACATAGAAAAATGACTTGTTGCTTCAAAGAAGCTTATTCATCCTATACTACTCTACTTGACATAAGAAAATAAAATGCTAGGTAAAATCATACAACCAATGAAACCGCCCCAACATCTCATTGATGTCAAAAGTTCTAGCCTTGTGATTAGTTATGAACCAAAACAAGGATATATCAAGTACAAAGTGATCATGAGTTGGTACATACATTACATCACGAGCAAACATAGAATCGAACTTAAGAGGATGGGCGAGAGCAACAAAATCATGTCAATATTGGCATGTGCAGCTACAAGCTTGCACTATCCATCTTTGTTATGAACCAAAAGCTTAAAATATCATAATAAACCAAAAGTACACACCATGTACATCAATGTGAGCATGGAGCACAACTCCAATACAGATAAGAGAGATTAGTTACATAATAACTCCTTAAAGAATATGAGAACCTCCTCCAATTACCCAAATACATTCATACATTACATGATCTCTATATATACCTATTCACACACTACACATGAGACCCATTTACTATAAGGTCAACCCTATTACATATACATTTACACATTACATGTACATTTATCACCATATATGCCCCCCCTCCAAGTCATATCCTATACATTTAACCCTACATATTGTTAAAATAATGTAACTGCAAAGTGTATTCTTATTATTATTTGATATATTTTTCATTGGATCAATCCCCATTGCAGATTGATCATGTCGGTTATTATAAAGGACCAAATCCCCCTTTGCGGATTGGTCAAAAGATAATTGTAATAGGCAAAATAAGAAGTCGGCCCCAGAATATATTAAAAGTGGTTATAACCACCCAGTGTGAGAAATCGGCCCTGCCAGTGAAGAGACACTTCACACGTGCCAGTCTTGTATAAGTAAGGAGGCTAGCACCTCACTTAGACACAACTCACTTGCTCATTTGAGAGACAAGTTTCAGAATTGCAGTTAGAGAATAAGGAGAGAGAGTGGCGCATCTTTGGGAGAGGATCTTCTGTTTTAGTTTGAGTTATCTCTTGGCATTGTATTGGCTATCTATAATAAGGAAGTTTTGTTGGGTTTTCTTCCCCTATAGGGTTTCCCAGGATAAATGCTTTGTCTCTTGTGATTGTGTATTTCTCAGTGATCTTGTATTATGCTATTGTTATCTATTGAAATGCAAAGAACTATAATAATGGCTTAAACATTAACATGGTATCAGAGCCAAGTTGAAGAGAGCATCTTTCACAAGAGTGAAAAACGTCACTGTTGTCGTACATGCAAATTAGGGTTTTTTGATGGTGAAGATTTTTAGCCCTAAAACCATCTCAAAAAGTGTGCTCTCCCCCAAGGATCACTTTTCCACTCTCAACGCACCTTTTCAGTGGCTGGATCTCCCGGAAAGTGAAACCCTAGTTTCACAAAGTACCAAAAGTACCAGAAAACTAGTGTACCAGAAGTACCAGAAGTACCAGAGTACCAGAGGTACCAGAAAACCAGAAGCACTAGTCCAGAAATCCGCAGATCAAGTTTGGAGGAGCAAAAGTTGGATTTTCTCAGATCCAAACACACTAGGCTACTCGCCTCAGCCAAACGCACTTCCTGGTAAGTTCAGATTTTGATTTTGAGCACTTTCATTTTTCGGTCATTTTCCTAGCTCCAGGTAAAAGATGTCTGCAAGCGTTAAGCTTGTTGACAAGCTAGAAGGAGTGGAAAACTTTTGTGCATGGAAGTATAGGATTTGCCTCATTCTTGAAGAGAATGACTTAGCAAGATTTGTCAAAGAAGAAGTGTCGGAACCGACCGATGTTGCAGAAAAGGCAAAGCATCAAAAGGACATAATCAGGGCCAAAATAATCATTGCAGATTCAATCAAAGACCACCTGATTCCTTATGTGTCATCTAAGAAGACTCCGAAAGAAATGTTTGATGCCTTGACTAGACTGTATGAAGGAAAGAACATAAACCAGAAGATGAATCTAAGAACTCAACTGAAGAATACAAGGATGCAGAAAGGAGAATCTATTCAAGAATATTTCTCTAGAATATCTCAATTCAAAGAACAACTAGAAGCAATCAGAGATACTATAGACGAAGGCGAACTTGTGATGACAACCCTAAATGGCCTCACAAGACCTTGGGATGCATTCATCCAAACGATTTGTGCCAGAACATAGAAACTATTGTTTGATGGTCTATGGGAAGAGTGCATCCAAGAAGAAACACGAGTAGCGAATCGTGAAGCGTT
Organism: Picea engelmannii; assembly: GCA_009831015.1. Classification (NCBI taxonomy): domain Eukaryota; kingdom Viridiplantae; phylum Streptophyta; class Pinopsida; order Pinales; family Pinaceae; genus Picea; species Picea engelmannii. The sequence goes on along the minus strand of ML805091.1, from coordinate 324,953 downwards.
ACTAGTAAGAGATGATGATCAAGCCCTAGCTACTCACACCAAAGGAGGAAGGAATAAACCCTACTTCCAAAAGGAGACTCATAAAGAGCCTCAACAGTCAAACAAATTCAATCTTAAAGAATCTCATCCAAGGAGATTTCAGAAGAAGGGACAACGAAAGGAAAGAGACTACTCATCTATACAATGCTATCATTGTGAAAAGATGGGACATATTGCAAAGTTTTGTCCAACCTGACGAGAAGAATACAAGAGAAAACATAAGAGGCACCATGCCCATGTAGTCGAAGATTGAGAGCCACCCACAAAGATGATAAGAGAGCATATCAAAGACCATGTCTTAATCTCGGCCCTCTCAGGATCTGTAACACCTGGAGAGGACACTTGGCTCATTGATAGTGGTGCATCCAAGTGCATGATGGGACAAAGAAACATTCTCTCTTGTATCTCAGAAAAGAAGTTTTCTTAGAAAGTGACACTTGTAGATGATTACCAATATGCCATCAAGGGAGTGGGAGAATCAAACCACAAATTGAATCCAGGGAATTCATTGAAGATGAAGGACGTACTATATGTACCAGGTTTGACCAAGAATCTACTCTCCATTTCAGCCTTAGAAAAGAAAGGCTTCAAAGTTGCCTTTATAGAAGGAGAAGTTCTTATGTGGGCTAAAGGAGAAACCCTAAATGAAACAATCATCATTGGAAGTGAAGAAAATGGCTTGTATAAACTAAAGTGTCACTCAGAGGCTACCATGACCCACGCCATTGAAAACTCATGTGAGCTTTGGCATAGAAGATTAGCTCACATCAACTACAAGGCGCTACCATACATATGCAAAGTGGTCACAGGTTTACCAGAACTCAAAGGTGACCATGAAGGCGTATGCAATGGATGTGCACAAGGGAAGAACATCAAGAATCCATTTCTGAAGAAAGACAACAAAGCAGAAGGAGTCCCAGAGCTCATTCATTCAGATGTATGTGGCCCAATGCCATCGTCCTCTATTAGTGGGTATGTATATTATGTATCATTTATTGATGATTATTCTCGTAAGACCTGGATATATTTTTTGAAATCTAAGGATGAAGTGTTCAACAAGTTCAAGGAATTCAAAGCCTTGTTAGAGAATCTTTTTGAAAGAAATATTAAGACACTCAGCTTAGATAATGGCAGAGAATATACCTCAAAAGAGTTTGTGAACTTCTGCAAAGATGCTGGGATCAAGAGGGAAATCACTACTCCCTATAATCCCCAACAAAACGGTGTAGCTGAACGAAAGAACAAAACGATAATGGAAGCTGTAAAGACTATGATCCATGATCAAGATCTTCCTATGTGCTTATGGGCAGAAGCAACAATGGCGGCTATATATGTGCAGAACCGATTATCCCATAGTGCACTTGGGCTCAAGACCCCAGAAGAGATGTTCATCGGAAAGAAGCCAGAGGTAAGCCATCTCAAAATATTTGGCTGCCTAGTATTTATACCGAAAGATAAGAGAAACAAGATGGAACCTTCAGGAAAGAAGGGAATATTTGTGGGATACTGTGAGGTCTCCAAGGCCTTCAAAATCTATATACCAGGTCACCGTCACATTGAGATCAGCAGGGACGTGACTTTTGATGAAGATGCAACGCTTAAGAAATCAAGAAGATGCCATCTTGAAGAAGTATATGAAGAGGAACCCGTAATCCCCAAGACTGTTGAACCAGTGAGGGAGGTTCCCAGAGCTGCTGAACCAATGAGGGAAGTCATAACTTCCCCTGATGAGGAATTACTAGAAGATCATGACATGCTAGAAGTTCAAGAACCTCCTTAGGTGACGATCCTCCATAAAAGGAATCCAGCTTGGGCTAGAGAGCTTATTCAAGATGGAGAGAAATATGGTGTTCTTGAAGGAACCACGAGACAGGTGAAAAGACCAAAGCCATTCTCCAGTTATATGGCTTTGATGTGCGATCTTCTAGAGGAGGAGCCTACCTGCTTTGAAGAAGCCATTCAAAGGAAAGAATGGGCATATGCCATGACAGAGGAATACTAATCCATAATGAAGAACGAAGTATGGGAAATAGTTCCCAGACCGAAGAGTAAATATGTGGTGTCCTCCAAATGGCTCTTCAAAATAAAACATGCTGCTGATGGAAGTATTGAGAAGTATAAAGCAAGATTTGTCGCTCGTGGCTTTTCTCAAAAGGAAGGCATTGACTATGAAGAGACATTTGCTCCTGTAGCCAGATACACTTCGATTAGAACCATCATAGATCTTGCAGCTAAGATGAAGTGGAAGTTGCACTAGATGGACGTGAAGACAACTTTCCTAAATGGTGTCATCGAAGAGGAAGTGTATATAGAGCAACCTCAAGGATTTGAGGTTGAAGACAGGAAGTCTCATGTCTGCGGATTGAAGAAAGACTTATACGAATTGAAGCAAGCTCCTAGAGCTTGGTATGGCCATATAGACAGTTTCTTGACGAGCTTAGGCTTTACCAAGAGTAAAGCAGACTCTAACCTCTACTTCAAGGTTATGAACGATGAGCCAGTAATATTACTGCTATATGTGGATGACTTATTCTTAACTGGAGAAGAAAAGCTCATCACTGAATGTAAGAAGAGACTTGCCTTAGAGTTTGAGATGAAAGACCTTGGCCTAATGCATTATTTCTTAGGTCTTGAGGTATGGCAGAGTCATGAGAGGATCTTCCTTAACCAAGGGAAGTATACAGTCGAAATCCTGAAGAGATTTGACATGCCAGAGTGCAAGTCCATGAATACAACCATGGAAGCGAAGTTGAAGCTGTTGGTCAACACTTCGTCAGAGTTGATTGATGCCACACTGTACAGACAAATTATTGGATCGTTGATGTACCTGAAGAACACCAGACCAGACATTTGTTTTGCCGTGAACACCTTGAGTCAGTTTCTGGTAGAACCTAGACATGTTCACCTAGTGGCTGCAAAACATGTGATGAGGTACCTTAAGGGTACAATAGATTGTGGTCTCAACTATGATGGAGATCATAATTTCACATTGAGTGGATATACTGATGCAGATTGGGCAGGAAGTGTTTCTGACAGGAAAATCACTTCAGGATGTTGTTTCAGTTTGGAATCAGCTATGATCTCGTGGAGAGTAGAAACAATCTAGCATAGCAGAAGCATAATACATTGCTTTATGTTCTGCCAGCTGCGAAGCTATATGGCTTCGAAAGTTGTTGACCGGTCTATTTGACCTAGAGATGAAAGCAACCGCGATCCTATGTGACAACCAGAGCTGCATAAAGATGACAGAGAATCCTGTATTCCTCAACAGGTCTAAGCACATAGAGATCCGATATCATTACATCTGTGACATGGTGCAGAGAGGAGCCTTAAAGCTCCAATACATTAGCACAGATGAACATGTTGCTGATGTGTTGACCAAGCCTCTATCTCGTGTAAAGTTTGAGCACTTTCGAGATAAGCTTGGTATAGTCTGAAAGGACCTTCCTCGAAAGAGGGATTAGTTGTTGTGATGAGACATCTCTTGCTTTTGACCTGATGGTTGTGACGTAAAGCAAGATGATGTGATATGACTAGTACTGTGCTTCCGGCTGGATAGCTGTGACGTAAAGCCAATCTAGTATCCTGCTTCTGACCTGATGGTTATGACGTAAAGCCAGTCTAGTATCCTGCTTCTGACCTGATGGTTATGATGTAAAGCAGGACGAGTACCTTACTTCCGACCTGATGGTTGTGACGTAAAGCAAGATGATGTGATGTGACTAGTACTGTGCTTCCGGCTGGATAACTGTGACATAAAGCCAATCTAGTATCATGCTTCCGACCTGATGGTTGTGATGTAAAGCAGGACGAGTACTTTGCTTCCGACCTGATGGTTGTGACGTAAAGCAAGATGATGAGATGAGACTAGCACTGAGATTTCGGCTGGATAGCTGTGACGTAAAGCCAGTCTAGTATCCTGCTTTCGACCTGATGGTTGTGACGTAAAGCAGGATGAGAATCTTGCTTCCAGCTTGACAGCTGTGACGTAAAGCAAGACGATGAGAAGAGACTAGAACTGTGATTCCGACTTGATAGCTGTGATGTAAAGCCAGTCTAGTATTATTATGATGAGCCAGCCTCGTGCTGTGATGATGATGATGATGTATCAATTTTACACTAATACATATTGATGCAGATGATGATTGCATTCCTTTGAGAATGACGATGTTGCAGATGAAGAAAACTTCCGATGATTTATAGATACGCCAGTCAGTGTTCCAAGATGATATTGATGATGTTGTCCTCTCACCCACTTGATGTTGTCCTCTCACCCACTTGATGTTGTTGATGATGTTGTCCTCTCTCTCTCGCATGATGCTGCTGAAGAATATCCTTCTTGTTAAGGGGGAGTGTTAAAATAATGAAACTGCAAAGTGTATTCTTATTATTATTTGATATATTATTCATTGGATCAATCCCCATTGCGGATTGATCACGTCGGTTATTATAAAGGACCAAATCCCCTTTTCTGGATCGGTCAAAAGATAATTGTAATAGGCATAATCAGAAGTCGGCCCCAGAATATATTAAAAGTGGTTATAGCCACCCAGTGTGAGAAGTTGGCCCTGCCAGTGAAGAGACACTTCACACGTGCCAGTCTTGTATAAGTAAGGAGGCTAGTGCCTCACTTAGACACAACTCACTTGCTTATTTGAGAGACAAGTTTCAGAATTGCAGTTAGAGAAGAAGGAGAGAGAGTGGCACATCTTTGGGAGAGGATCTTTTGTTTTAGTTTGAGTTATCTCTTGGCATTGTATTGGCTATCTATAATAAGGAAGTTTTGTTGGGTTTTCTTCCCCTAGAGGGTTTCCCAGGATAAATGTTGTGTCTCTTGTGATTGTGTATTTCTCAGTGATCTTGTATTATGCTATTGTTATCTATTGAAATGCAAAGAACTATAATAATGGCTTAAACATTAACACATATGCCCCCCTTGGGTCATAACACAATACCCTCCTTCAAAAAGCTTTGTCCTCAAAGCTTTGCAATTAAAGGCTTCACGTGTGATGAAACCAAGCAATATGATTTTCTTATGTTCCTGCTTTCTTCATTCCATTGATGATGATCCATCCATTGAAAATCAATTCTTCTCGGCCTTAATTCTTCGTGGTTATCTGTTGCATAATTTTCTTTCCTTTGATTCCATATATTGTTGTTGTAACTTCTCCAATTTGTAGTGGTTGTTGGTCTCTGTTAATAGTTTGTTGAAGAGTGGTTTTGTGATTCCTTGTTCCATGAATATTGATAAGTATTCCATCGTCTTCCTTGATAATGTTGATATCGACCTTCTTGTCTTCCTTGAAATCTTTCCTGTAACGAGGGTGTCGTTATGGTTTCACATTTGACAATTTTCCTTCACTTTGCACATGCATTTCATTTATCTTCTTTTCAATGACAATGGCATTCTCTATCCTCTTTGTTTGGTCTTTGATTACTCTACCCTTGGAGATAATACCATCATATTTGCCACGTACATCCTCTAGATGAAGTTCAACTTCTTCAAGTATCTTCTGGTGACCTTCTTGACTCTTGTCTTCTTTTTTCTTTTGAAGTTGCAATGTCACCCCATTAATCAAATTCTAACGTCCTTCTTCAATTCTATATTGCATTTCTGATTTTACCTCATCAACATTTAGAGATTCCTCAACCTTCTTGCGAATTTCCTCTTCAAGTCTTTTGGTAGATTCTTCATCCAACATCCTTGTTTTTTTATTGATTTTGATAATTCTTCTTTCAATATCTCAACCTCATCCAATAGTTTTTTATTATGGTTTCATAATCTACATATGTCTTCATCTTTATTTTTCAATTCTTCCCTTGACTCTTCCCTTTCCCACTTTCCTTTGCTACCTTTTTCCTGTTTTAATTTTTGAACCTCCTTAACGAGTGCTTCATTAAGGTCTTGTATTTTATATAGTGTATCACCCTTCTTCTTGATCTCTTCTTTTGCTTATTTTAATTCCTCTTGAATTTCATGCATCTCCTCCCTTTTTGTATCCTTGATCCATTTATTTGAGAAGAGTTTTTCAAATTCTTCCCATGTGATGTTCCATTTAGCATCATTATCAATACTCATCACCACTTCAAAGCTTCGCCAAAAAAATAATCCCTTGAAGGATTCATATGCTATTCCTTTACCATCTTCAACCATTCCGTAGGATTGATTTCATCTTCATCTTCATCTCCTATAAATTGAGGTATTGCCTTTGATTCTTAATTGAGGTCTAAGACCAACCCTCAATTTACAACCTCGACATATTAAGCATAATGATCTCAAATAGTTATAATCATTTTTCCAATATAATCTATTATATTTTCTCTTTCCAATGGCTTTTGAGTCAGCTCAATTTGACACCCCAATAAAAAGTTATGATAGTTTTGAGTGAACATAGCTTTGGAAACTTGATTTGGAGTTTCTCCTTCTAATCGACCTTCCTTCTAATGTATTTATGAAATTCTTGCCCTTTTGAGTGTGAAAATTTGGCCTGTAGTACTTTGATATGACTTCTCTACAATGCCACGGGTTTGACCACAATTTGATGTGCCAAGTAAAATTTATGGTAACTTTCCCAAAACTTGCTGATTTTTGTCTTTTCTAGAGAGTTAACTTGTACAAAATGCCACATGTCCAATATTTTAGATATGATTATGAAATTTATAGCCGAAATACTATGGACTATCCTATTTCCAATGCCATTGGTTTTACTGAATTTGGAGCTTTACTAAAGAAGATGTGTCTTTTTTACCCATAATACATGTTTAAGACTAGTTATAGGACTAGTCAAATGCCCATACATTCCACAGATCATATCATAAAAGTTAGAGTGATACAAAATCTGAAATTTTTATCACAAGTACTTCTCTATGTCTCCTAAGGATCCTGACAATTTCATAGTCCGAAACAACACCAAAAAAACATTATAGCAAAACTCCCAAAATGACTCGTTTGAGAGTGATTTCATGGCTAATAAAACTCCTTAACTTCCATAGGATGTATATCCAAAAGTAAAATGACCCAAAACATTAAATTTTTACCAGGTGAAATTTGCTATGTTTTCTATGTATCTTTAAAATTTTACAGTTTGGAATATCACCAAGAAAAAAGTTATAGCGAAATTCCCAAAATGACTCGTTTGAGACTGATTTCATAGTTAATAAAAATCCCTAACTTCCACAAGTTGTATCTCCCAAAGTAAAGTTAACTAAAGCCTAAATTTTTTACCAAGCAAACTTCACTATGTCTTCTAAGTATCCTGAAAATTTCACAGTCCAAAACTTCACAAAAAAAAGGTTATAACGAAAATGCCAAGATGACTCGCTTGAAGCAGCAAAAGCCTAGGGTCAATGCTCTTGATACCAAATGTTATGTTCCAAATGCTTAAAATATCAGAATAAACCAGAAGTACACACCATGTACATCAATGTGAGCGTGGAGCACTGTAATATTCCAGATACAATATAGTATGCAGAACATAAATATTTAGCAAGCAATGGCAAAACAACAATGATATATCCAAAACAATATCAGAATGATACCAGAATAACACTAGAAAGAGCACCTTTATTAATGATAGCAATGTTCACTTGACTCTTCGAGGGGGAAACCTCCAACAAAGTAGAGCTCTATTACAATAATCTCCAAGACATAAATATCCAATGCCTCCTACTCTTATTTATACTAATTCTACCTTCTAAGGAAACTTCTTGAGGAAGATATTTCTAGAAGCGAAAACTTCTATTAGGTCTTCTTACATTGACTTATTCTGCTTTATTTATCAGGCCTTATTAACTAATGTCGGCCTTTATTACATAGAAAACATATCCTACTAACTAATGATCCATGGAGAGGGGTTAGGATCAGATCCTAACATGCTCTCCCCCTTCAAAAGAAACCTCGTCCTCAAGGTTTTAGGTGCGGAAATTGTTGGAGTATGGCTGTTGGTTGCCAGGTTGCATCCTCTGGTGATGTGTCCTTCCACTTGATCAACACTTCCTTGATAGTTCTGCCACACAACTAATGTTCATGGTGATTAAGGATTACTCCTAGTTGGATCCAAAAGGGGGCCTTCTTTATCTAATTCTAGAAGGATGGCTTGGACCCTGCAATTCTGTCCCACCACTTTCTTCAGACAGGAAACATGGAACGTCGGATGGATTTTGGAAGTAGCAGGAAGGGCCAATTTGTTGACCACTGAACCAATACGCTTGATGATTTGGTAGGGCCCATAAAAATTGGGTGCCAACTTGTGATGTCCCTGGGCTTTAAGAGATGTTTGCTTGTAAGGTTGGAGCCAGAGAAACACTTGATCACCTTCCTGAAAAACCCTTTTTGAACGATGTCGGTCCACTTTTTGCTTCATGTGGAGGTTATCCTTCAGAGCCACTAGGGTGGTTGTGCGACCTTGCAACATTGAATCAATAAATTGGACCTTTGATGTGCCTGGAAGATTGGTAGTGACTGTACGTGGGCGTTGGCCATACACTGCTTCACATGGGGTAATTTTAGTGGCCGTATGATTGGAAGTATTGTACCACCATTCTGCCAAGGGGAGCCATTGCACCCACTAGTGTTGTTTCTCCGAAGAAAAACACCGCAAGTAGGTTTACAAACATTTGTTGACCACTCATGTTTGGCCGTCGGACTGGGGGTGATAGGCTATGCTCATGTTTAGTTGGGTGCCCTACAATTTAAACAACTCTTGCCAAAATGTGCTGGTGAAAGTTGGGTCACGATCAGATAAAATAGTGGTGGGCATACCATGTAACTTGAAAATATGATAAAGGAAAACTTGTGCTACTAGTGTCAGTGTTAAAGGGTGGGGTAATGCACATAAACGAGCATACTTGGAGAGGCAATCAACCACCACCATGATTTGAGACTTGTTCCCAGCTTTAGGCAGGCCCACTATAAAATCGATAGAAATTTCTGTCCACATAGACGTTGGAATGGGTAGGGGTTGTAGGGCGCCTGGAGACTTGATAGTTTCACCTTTATTACGTTGGCACACCTCACATTTTGTGACAAAGTGAAGGATATCCTTCTTCATGCCTGCCTAGAAAAAAGAATGACGGGCATGAGCATATGTCTTTTGGAACCTCGAGTGACCCACAATAGCTAATGAGTGCAACTCATTTAAGAGCCTCGACTTGAGTGTTGAAGAGGGTGATAGAACCATGCGATCCTTATATCTGAGAATATTTTCCTGCCAAGTGTAGCCGATGGGAGAATTAGGGTCCTCCTGAAGGTGTTGAATTAACTTGGAGGTAGTCGGGTGTGTTAGCCACTCTTGGCGTACTTCTTCAATCCAATCAAGGATCGGTAAGGATAAGGCAAAGAGGGAGTTGTCCTCCTCATGTTGTATTGACAATGCATCAACTACTATATTAACTTTTCCCTTTTTGTATATGATTTCAGAATCATAACCCAACATTTTGGTCAACCACTTATTTTGTTCTAGGGAGGATAGTCGTTGCTCCAAAAAATATTTTGGACTATGGTGATATGTTTTGATCTGAAAATGACGTCCCAAGAGATATGTCCACCATGTGTGCACCGCATGGAGAATGGACATCATTTCTTTTTCATACGTAGATCTGCCCAAATTGCAACCACTCAATGCTTGGCTAGTAAAGGCCAAAGGTCGACCATCTTGTGTGAGCACTGCGCCTATACCAGTGCCAAAAGCATTTGATTCCACCACAAAGGTTTTGTTGAAGTCAGGAGCTGCTAGGACATGAGTAGTGCACATGGCCCTCTTTAACTCTGTGAAGGCTTGCTCAGTAGTAGGTGTCCAATGAAATGCATTCTTCTTAAGGAGGTCGGTCAAGGGCTTAACAATTTTTCCATAATGGTGGACAAATTTCCTTAATATCCTGTGAGACCAAGAAAACCCCTTAGGCGTTTTAAGGTTGTAGGTCGCGACCACTCCTACATAGCTTGTATCTTTTTGGGGTCCAATTTTGCCCCTTCGCGACTGACAATGTGTGCCAAGTATTCTACTTCGCTAGCTCCAAATGAATATTTGGTCTTTTTGACAAACAATTGGTTTTCCTACAACAAGTGAAGGACTTTGTCCACATGAAGAAGGTGGCTATCCCAAGTGCAACTGTAAATGAGGATGTCATCAAAGAAAACCAAGACAAACTTCTGAAGGTAAGGTTTCAATAGTTTAATCATGAGACTTTGAAAGGTGGACGGGGCATTGCAAAGGCCAAAAGCCATGACCAAGAATTCATAATGTCCTTCTTGAGTTTGGAAAGAAATCTTTGGAATATTTGCCTCCTTCATCCGGATCTAGTGATAGTCGGAGTGAAGGTCTAATTTGGTGAATACATGGGCACCTTGGAGTTCATCCAATATATCATCAATGATAGGAATGGGAAACTTATCTTTGATGGTCAGTTTATTCAAGGGATGAAAATCAGGGCACATGCACCAAGTACCTTCTTTCTTTAAGACCATCACCACTAGTGAAGAATATGGGCTGGTACTAGGGAGAATTAACCTCGCCTCTAGTAATTCCTGTACCATCTTTTCTATTTCATTTTTTTTTAGCAAATGGATATATGTAGGGACGTACAATGGGGGGTTGACTGCCCGAAAGGAGAGGGATGTTATGATCATGCTCACCCCTGGAAGGAGGTAAGCCTATGGGAACCTCAAAGACCTCGGGGTACTTGTCCAAGATGAGTTGCATGCTAGGAGGAACTGCCTAAGAGGCTTGTTCAATGACCTGGATCGCATTAAATTGTGCAATCACACGATGGTGGCCTTTCTTCAACAATTTTTCCATCCTGTGAGAGTTTATGATTTCAAAAGAGCCCGCTTGGAGACCTCAGAGGGTATAGGGGTGAGCGTCTCGGGTGAAGCTCATATATAATTCTTGATAATCCATTGTGATTGTCCCCATAGTGTGAAGCCATTCCACTCCTAATACAATATCACAACCACCCATGGAAATAAAGAACATGTGGGTTTTCAGATGATAATCACCCATTTGGAGTTCATCATTCTCACAACGCCCCCCACACTTCATAGTACTACCATTAGTGACGAGGATTCAAAAATTAGAATCAGGGTGGACAAAGTAATGGATCTCATCAACAAGATTGCGATGAATAAAATTATGGGTGCTACCACTATCAATCAATACCACCACCGACCTATGTTTGATGTAGCTCTTGATCTTCAATGTTTGCGAGGCCGAAATACCCAAGAGTGCATGAAGGAATATGACAGGTTCCTCTGGTTCCATAGGGGTTACAACTGGAGTTTTGGCGTGATCACTTGGTTGAGCCTCCTCTGGGTTAGGAACCTCATTCGATGGTATGTCTTCATAGGGAGAGGAATTTGATGCATCAATCTAGAAGAATTTTTGTTCTCTACATTTATGCACTGGGGAATACTTTTCATCACAATAGTAGCAAAGTCCTTGCTTGCGAAGTTCCACCATTTCTACTAGAGATACCTTTTGGACCTTCAATGTTTGTGTCGAAGCTAGGTGAGCTCTGGGGCGAGGTTGGGTGAGAACTTAAGACTTTATAGGTGGGGCCTAAAGGATGGTCTCAGCTTTTGTTGTTGATTGACATGCCCGCAACCAGGTAGTAGGATGATGCATGTTCACATGAGCCCAAATGGATTTCTTTAAGCCACTGATAAAAGATTTAAGGTAAAATGCATCAAATAAGCCCTCAGTCCTTATAACCAACTGTTCAAATGTCGTGCTAAAATTTGTGACTGATCCAGTTTGGTGCAGCTTGGTGAGCCTACCCAAAAAATGTGATTCGCTATCAAAATGGGCACAAACTAGGTTAGTGAACATGTTCCAAGTGGGTATTCCTGGATAACATTTCTTATTCCACTGCCACCACTGCCATCATTCTTGGTCCAGGTACAAAATCCCTACATGGAGTTTGGTCTCATCATCCCAAATATTATGGAGGGAGAAGTATTGTTCCATTTGAGAGACCCACCCTGTTGGGTTGGATCCATCAAATTTATGCATGTCAACTTTGGGTACCTTATTCCAAGAGTGTGGAGAACCCCAAGGGGAGTGGGACAAATGAGTATGCTCATAATGGGAATGTTGAGGGTCCTCTGCATTCAGATCTACTTGCTTACCTTTTGTGAATTGCTGCATGGATTCACAGATGGCTACGTGGACTTCTGCTTGGAGGGACTCTTTGAGTTCAAATCGTATGGTAGTGGTGATGGATTCCATTTTCATTTCTAATCTGGATAGCCTAGTCTCCCATTCTTCTTGTGTCTGAGCTCTGGTGGTTGGCACGGTAGCAACTTAGGTAGTGGATGAGGTTTCGGGACATAAATCAGGGCCACAAAAAGTGAGATGTACCAAGGTGATCAAGACAAAGAGAGGAGTCCAATGGGATAGGTGTCAAATAAGGGTGTCTCAGAAAGGGGTGGGACCGCAGGAATAAAGGGCTTAAAAGTGAAGTGTACCACTGCGATCAAAATGAAGAGAGGAATGCAATGGACTAGGTTACAAATAAGGGTGATGACGGGCCCTAGACATTTTTTTTAACTCCTATGGAGTTATACTCCGCCCTGAATACTTTTGTAGTGGCGAAATTCCCAAATTCTCAATAATGAAAAATGTCGGCAGGGAGTGTTTCTATAGCGAGAAAATGTGGCAGGGGCCAATTTGTAATGCAATAGATCAGTTGTTGTCATCCCAAGGGTTAGGGTTTGCAGGGTGTCTACAATCAAGGGTTTTCCATGTGCTATAACTCTCTTATATATGTGCGGGGTCCAACCGTAGTACTCGACCCAATATCTCAGGGCACCAACTAAGGAGGCTAGACTATATACCCTTAGTCACACTACTAGACTACCCAGGTACTAGAGAGTCTCTTCCCAGGTGTTGTTCTCGGTGACACTATAATAGTCAAACGATCGATCGATTTATCTACGGAGGGCTTCAGGATGCCTAGGCTGATCTGTATACATGTGTTGTGTGAAATGCTACCACTCGAAGGGGTACCAACATGGGTCACAAGGGTGGCCAACAAACGTGTGATTAAGAACCACTTGTATTTCCTGCATGTATTACTCCCTCATCACGGGTTTATGCGCGTAACAACATATCTTTGTAGCTTCAAGACGCCGGAATATGTCTCTACCCTGAATTTTTTTTTTTACCTTGCAAGTCTTGCCCGAGAAAGAGCTCTGATACCACTTGCAATATTCCAGATATAATATAGTATGCATAACAAAAATATTTAGAAAGTAATGGCAGAACAACAATGATATATCTAGAACAATATCAAAATAATACCAAAATAACACCAAAAATAACAAATTTATTAATGATAGCAATGTTCAGTTACCTCTTCGAGGGGGAAACCTCCAGTAGAGCAGAGCTCAGTTACAATAATCTCCAAGAAAAAAATATCCAATGCCTCCTACTCTTATTTATATTAATTCTACCTTCTATGGAAACTTCTAGAGGAAGATCTTTCTGGAAGCAGAAGCTTCTATTAAGTCTTCTTACATTGACTTATTCTCCTTTATTTATTAGGCCTTATTAACTAATGTTGTCCTTTATTACATAGAAACCATATCCTACTAACTAATGACCCATGGAGAGGGGTTAGGATCAGATCCTAACAAGCACAACTGCAATATAGATAAGAGAGATGTGTTACACAATAACTTCTTAAAGAATAAGAGAACCTCCTCCAATTACCCAAATACATTCATACATCACAATTCACGTGTCTCGATAATGATCTCTATATATACCTATTCACACACTACACATGATGCCACTTTACTATTAGGTCGACCCTATTACATATATATTTACACATAACATGTCCATTTGTCCCTATATATGCCCCCCCTTGGGGTCATATCGTATACATTTAACCCCATATATGCCCCCCTTGGGTCATAACAATCTTTGAATGGAACTACAATATAACATTGATGGCTCATCCTTGCTCCAAGTAAGGCCTTCGTGATGCAACCCATGCATCTCATAAGGCTAATCCATATACTTCAAGAGATGGCCACCTTGGCTTTTATGTACGATGTCACTCCTCAATGCTTGAGTTGAAATCATAAAAAATATGAAAAATACCTCACGGTTGCCCGACAAAGACGTAAATGAGAAATGGGGTGTAAATTCAAGTCTTGGAAAAAAAATTGCTCCCAACTTAGGGCCTGTCGCCCTTCTATATGTGGCCGAAAATCCTTACAACATACCACAAACTGAAAACAAAAATACTCCATAGACATTTCAACATCAAAAACATAATTCCCAACTATATCTTTAATGACATATTGGGGAAAAAATGAAGAGAAAAATGCATGGTAATTTATGCTACAAAAGCTTGCAAACCTCATGTCATTTACAATCATAAAAGGGTCCTTAAATGTTGATTTTTCATGCACATGTTCTTCAAAATTTAGAGGAAACAATGGCTGAAAATTTTCTGCACTTTCACTATTGAAATCACGCCCTTTTGACTACAAAATTCCTACCCCATCTCCGAGACTACGTGGCTGGAAAATTTCTAAATATTGTCTTCCATATGCATACCCCACATAATGAAATAAAACACCATCATCCTTCACCAAACATAGCGGTAAATTATCCAAAGAAAAAATTTCACTTTCATCACCAACAACATGTTCTACAATTTGAAATTTTTTTGAACCATCTAAAAGAAAACATGGCTGGAAATTAATCATGCATTTTTCTGAAAATATATTTGCTAAAGATGGTTGTTTCGAAGGAAATAGTTCTACAATCTTGAATATGGAATCATTATAAGTATCACAAATAGAATTCCCATAAAAATGAAAATAGCTTATATCCCATTTATGCTTCCCAATATGTAGAAGATCGTCAATATTTTCAATCGCATGGCCATCTCGTTCTTCATCAAATGAGAAGTTGAGGAAATCCAAGGTTTTCTCTAAAAACTCTTCACTTTCCAAATTTTCAAAGGATGCATCACGTAACTCAAAAACCCAGAGAGGAGTAAAACTCACCATACCCTTGTCTTCATGTCGAGGAGAGATGGAAACTTGGATGCTCTCACCATCTAGGTCTTCATCAAAGTGTTCATCTTCAGTGGAATCATGAGAGGTTGCTCTTGCTCTTGTTCAAAGGAGTCCCGAGGTGTTTGATCTTCAGAATACTCATCAAAATCTCCATGTAAGGAATGGTGAAGCTCTTCATCAACATGTTCTTCATGTGTTTGATTCTTGATTGGGTCAAAATGAGCCTGCTCTTGATCTTCAATGGAGTCTCGAGGTGGCTCTTTCTCTAACATGGGAACATGAGAAATCTCTTCATTAATATACTCTTGATGTGATCGATTCTTCATAAGATCATGGGATGCTTCTTCATACTCATGTAGGGCCACCGTAAGGTCTTCATGGATTCCTTCATACTCTTGAGAGTGAGGACCCCAACGTTTGAGGAAAAATCAAATCTAACTTGCAAAATAAGTTATCTTTCTTGGGTCATTACAACATTGGACCCATCTTAGTTGATCTTCTTTCAAATAAAATACAATCAGTCTTATTAAGATATCCTCACATCTTTCATTGAGCTTTGAAACATACTTCACGAATGTTGTGATATGTGGAATAACGAAAAGAGCATCAACATCAAACTTTGGAATATTCTTCTCCCATTTTTGAGGGAGTTATTTGGGTATTTTGGAATTTCCTTAATATCAAAAGGAGGATAAAGTTCATGAAATTCCCATGGTGCCATAATTCCTTCATTTGAAAGTATGCAACTTTATACAAAATCTGAAAATAGGATGACACTTTATACCAAGGATATGTGTGGAGTCGCCAAGGTGAATCTCAAATGTCTTCACGATGATGTTTGCTTCACCTCACAAGCACACATGTCTTTAAAATATGTAAGGAAAAAAGACTTTGTTCCTCTAAAGGAGTCATTAGATGAGTATACTTAGATAATGATTTGGTGTTTATTCATCGATAACGATTGAAACATAAACATTAGATATCCAAGAGAAAGACTCAATTCTCCCTGCCAATGATGTCAAAATGTTAACGCACAAATCCTCACTTCTTGAGATAACGTCCTAGAGCTCAAGTGAGGATTCAATGTAACTAAGAGGGGGCCATTGTCACCTCACCAACCCTCTTCTACACTTTAGGATGTCTCTCCTCTGACTCAAGGGGGACTTCCTTAAGATAGGATTGCTGGGATTTTTAGGGCAATGAGTTCCATGACGCTTTGAAGAGTAAACCCAACAAAACAATTTTAAAAGGATTATGAATATGAAGTTAATGGAAGGAATAGAGACTAGTGTATTTTCCAATGGGAATATGGGGTCAACTAAGGTTCCTCTTTTAGAAATTACAAGTGAAACTAAAATGAGAATTAGTTTTATGCACTACAAACCCTAATTCACCACCCTTGTTGCTCAACAAGTTTTAAGAAATTGAGGGGAAGATTCTCCACTATAATTACTCCAATGTCTTTGAGAAGGGATCTATCAAATACGGTAGAAGAGGGAGCACCACCACCACTAGAGAAGAACACCACATTTGCAACCATTCAAGATAAAATACCACAAGGAAATGAAGAGACCACTTACTCATTAAATCACACACAAAGCAATTCATCCATTGAACATCCAATCATTAAGAAGCATACATGATACAGGTGGATATCGGTAGCCACCCACCTCTTCCAATTGGCTCACATACTGTTTTCATCTTGGTCATTTTTTTTTCTAGCTTTTCGGGTCCTAAACTTCTAGGGTCGTTTTGAGGCCCTAAACAACATTTTTTTGGGCTCGCCATAGTCACACTGTCGACAAAGTTAGAGTGTGATGGAATAATGTGTAGTCCTTCGAGAGACCTTTACAATGGGATATCGTGCACCTAAAATGAAGATCATATGCAAAAGTTACGACCCCAGGAAATTGATGTACCAACTTACCCCATCAAGGCCCACATGACTTTTGGCACTTCATCTCCTAGGGTTAGGTTTTTGGATGTCTAGGGTTTTCTGATTACTTCCTGTTGCTAAAAAGGCATGGAGGCCTCATTGTAATGTGCTCAAGAAAATGCGCATAACCGCCACATCTCTTCTAAGAGATAAGCTACCACCATTTGAGCAAGATTGTTTCATTATGCATTTTACAGTTTCAACAAATTTCTTTATTGAATAGAAGTTAAGTTTCATTGTATCTCTGTTATTGTTCTCTGTATATCTGTGTTACTATTATAGATCTATGTTTCATTTCGTTCCACTCATAAATTTGGTTCAATGGTATCAGAGCGGTCTGCTCTTCATTTGTTTGTCCGTGCATGTCCCCAACGAGGTCGGGGTATAAGCAGTTAGGACTCAAACCAATTGGGTCTTTGCACAATCGGCCTCGCCGAACTCGGCGACTGCCCATGGGGGAAGAAAAGAGAGATGATGGGGCAGGAGATCCCTTTAAACTGTTGCTCGAGGAATCCCTCTCATGACAGAGGAACAAGATGAATAATTTTGCACAAATCCTTCGATGACTACCAACAAGTGATGCATCTTCCTCGAGCGGAGGGATCTCCCCCTTTAAGGTACATATCAATTTTTATATTCCTATATTTGAAGGTCAAATAGATGCGGATGTTGTAGACAAATGGTTAAACCTTCTAGAAGGGTATTTTTCTGTCCATAACATTTTCGATAGAGAAAAGATTACATTTGCGCTCCTTAAGGTCATCCCCCATGTCAAAGATTAGTGGGAGGCTTTTTGTGAACAAAAGGAAATAGAGGGATCTACATTATTTGTAGTTGCACTGATTTGGGGTTCTTTCATGGATGTTATTAAGGAACAATACTACCCTGTTGGAAGTTATGATGACTTATATACAAGATGGACTACACTGTGGTAAGAAAGGGACCAAAAAATGCTAGAGTTCACCAATGTTTTCCATACCTTGCGCACCAAGTTGGGTATCAAAGACTCTGAGCTACATTTGGTGCTCAAGTACCGCATCGGTCTGCAAAGATACATCCAGACATAAATGGAGTTTCTGTACATCTCGTCCTTGGGCGTGGCCTATCGATGTGCTGTCAAAATCGAGCATAAGCTTAAACAAAAGATGCGACAGTTTGGGTTTGTGAACCCCTCACAACAGAAGTAGGGCAAAGGTGACCCCAATCCACAGAACAAAGGGTAGAGTAAGGATGGACATCCTCGGGACAACCAGTCTAAATCACAAACAAAGAAGGACAATGGGAAGACAAAGAAAGACACTGGTAAGTGGTGCAAGTTCCATAAAAGCTCCTAGCATAACACCGATGAATGCCGCTCAAAGCAGTCATTGGTGTCCGAGGTGAAAGCCTCTAAATTAGATTTGGGCTCTGAGTTCGAGTTAGAACTAGAAAAAGGGAGACGTATCATTAATGCAGAACTCAATGCCACAGTTGCCACCACTAAGGTACAACCAGGTGAACCTAATGAACTAGAGGAAGGTGAGCACCTCTTTCATTCACAGATGTGGGTGAAGGATACTACGCTGCACTTCATCGTTGATAGCGGTAGCCAGAAGAACCTCATCTCAGCGAATGTTGTCAAACGGTTGGCTTTGTCGACAACACCACACCCACAACTGTACACCATCGGATGGCTCCGCCAAGGGAGTGATCTTTGCATCAACCAACAATGTCACCTGGCCTACGACATCAAGCCCTTCAAAGATGAGGTATTGTTCTCCCCCCCTTGAAGTTTGTGATGTTCTTTTGGGCCAACCTTACTTATGGAAACATCATGTTGTATATGAGTATAGGCCTCGTAGTGTTATTATTACTTTGGACATGAAATTGTACAGGATAACCGAGGTAGTCCCATCTATTTCCATTTCCTTGATCTCTGCCAAGCAATGCAGGAAGGTCATCTCTCAGACCGAGAATTTTGTCTTCTTTGTGATTCGCGCTCAAAGTGAGCGGAAGGTTGTAGCCACATCCATGGCCTCCGCGACAAGTCTCTCCACACAGTAGAAGCAAGTGGATAAGGTCATGGAAGAATACAAAGACATCTTCTCCTCACCCACTGGGGTACCTCTGCACTCTCAGGTCAGGCACTCAATCGATCTGATCCCTGGTGCACCGCCACCCAATGGGCTAGTCTATTGCTGCTCTTTGTCAAAAAATGAGGAAATCAAGTGCCAGATCCAAGAGTTGCTTGAAAAGGGGGTACATCCGACCAATATCATAACCCTGTGGAAGCGCAATCATGCTTGTGCAAAATAAAGATGAGACCTGGTGACTTCGCATTGATTATCGAACCCTAAATAAAATCATAGTCACGAACCGATACCCAATTCCCTGAATCGAAGATCTCCTTGACCAACTCAAGGGGGGCAAATACTTTAGTAAGATTGATCTAAAGTCTAGCTACCACCAAGTCCCAATATAGTAGAATGATGTATGGAAGACTGCCTTCAATTCCAAAGAAGGTCTTTCTGAATGGTTGGTCATGCCCTTTGGCTTGACCAATGCCCCAACAAATTTCATGAGGATGATGGATGATATATTGCGACCTTTCACCAATTCATTTGTGGTGGTGTATTTGGATGACATCCTCATCTTCAACAAGAGTTGGGCGGAACACTTGGAATATATTCAACAGGTTCTGGACAATTTGCAACAACACAAGCTATATGAAAATTTGGAAAAATGCTCCTTCGACATGAACAAGGTCCAATATATAGGCTACATTATTGATGAGCATGGGGTTCATGTCGATCCAGCCAAGATCTAGGTCATCCGTGACTGGCTAGCCCCGACCACACTCACTGAGCTTGAGAGCTCCTTAGGCCTTGCCAATTTCTATCGCATGTCCGTGTTGGGATTCTCCCACATTACATGGGCCCTTAGCCAAGTGACCAGGGGTTGTGGCAAGGAAAATTTTGTGTGGGGCCAACCGCAACATAAAGTGTTCAATGATTTGAAGCAACGCCTGTGCTTTGATTACCCGACCTGCAACAACCTTTTGAGATTGAGACAAATGCTTCAAACTATGTTGTGGGCACAGTTCTCACTTAGCATGGACATTTTGTGGCCTATCATAGTGAGACACTTTCAGATACCGTCCGTAAATACCCCACTTATAAAAAATAAAATACTCCACTGTACAATCCTGCTGCCAATGGAGGCATTACATTCTCGGGAAGGAGACGACCATCCACACTGATTATAAGCCTCTGCAATTCATGCAGACACAAGAAAAATTGTAGAATGACCGCCATCAAAAGTGGTCAACATATTTACAACAGTTCCACCTCAACATCAAGTATAAGACAAGGAGCACCAATTGTGTCGCTGACTGCCTCAGTCAACCTCCAGTTGCAACACTAACCACGATGCTACACTCTTGCGGACAAGAGACCTCTAGATGACCCCAACTCTACGAGAGAGATCCTGAGTTCGCCACTACCTACCATATGTTGGGAACAAACACAGTTGTCACTGATTTCCATCTTCAAGACGGGTTGTTGTGCCATATGGGCCATCTTTGCGTCCCATCAAGCGAGCAAGCGACGCTGATTTGGGAAGCTCACTACAGTCGGGTGGCAGGACACTTCGCCGTAGAAAATATAGTGGCAGTGTTGTAGCAACATTTATATTGGCCAAAACCTTGACATGATGTCAAAAAGTATATCTGGTCCTGCATGACCTGCGCCATTTCCAAACCGACCATTAAGAAACAAGGCATGTACACCCCTCTCCCTACTCCCGACAAGCCCTGGGAATCCATCTCGATGGACTACATGTCAAGTCTTCCTTCAACCAAGCAGGGAAATGACTGTGTTTTCGTGGTTGTTGATCGATTTTCCGAGATGGTGATTCTGGCCGCCTACATGAAGAGCATCACAGCGGAGGCCAGTGCCAAGATCTTCTTTAAACGAGTTTGGATACATTTTGGGATACCACAAACCATCATCTCAGATCGGGACAACCAGTTCCTCAACAAATTCTGGTTGAGCCTCTGGTGACAGCTGAACACCAAGCTCACCAAATCCACGACCTTCTACCCCCAAACAGATGCCAAACCAAAGTCGTCAACAGGATGATCGTGCATATCTTGCGCATGTAAAAGTCCAAGCATCTGTGCATATGGGATGAGAGTCTTCCCTATGTTTAAGACAATTACAACAGAGCCACACATAGCTCAAATGACCACAACCCCTTTCAAGTGGGGCTGGGATTTCAACCATCGGGTCCCATGGATGTTGCACTGCCCCTTGTATCCACACAGGTAAAATCATTCCTTGCTCAAACCGAAGTCGACAAAGCCACCTGATTCATTGTACGAATCCAACACATCTTCCAACGGGTTCATAATATTTTACAAAAGTCCAATGCCAAGTACAAGCAACGCCATGATCAACACCGGGTACCGCATAAGTTTCAGGTGGGAGATAAATTTTGGTTTCACTTGCAGAAAGAATGGCTTACAGGACCCCATCGGAAGCTTCGTCCACTCCGCTATGGACCTTATACCATCACCAAGGATGTGGGTGACAAAGCTTTTGAGCTCAACATTCCCCCCTTCCTTGGATTGCACCCATTGTTTAATGTGGACCTCCTTCGACCATACTTTCCACCCTTATGGGACACCTTAGAGATAACAGAACAATTGACACCAATGAAGCTCAACCTTGACTGCATGGAACAAGCATCCACTGATCATATCGTGGACACACAGGTCAAGGGTACTCGCCAACAAAAGCTTCAACTTTATCGTGTTGTCAAAGCGAGGCAACTCCTACACCAAGGCAAGTGGCTCACCCGAGGCCAAATTCATCAGAAATTTCCTCATATGATGGGGGAAATCAACACAATGGAGACCATTGCTTCCTAAGGGGGGAGGATTGATCCAGGTGGATATCGGTGGCCACCCACCTCTTCCAACTGGCTCACATATAGTTTTCATCTTGACAGTTTTTTTCTAGCTTTTCGGGTCCTAAACTTCTAGGGTTGTTTTGAGGCCCTAAACAACGTTTTTTGGGCCCGCCATAGTCACATTATTAATGAAGTTAGAGTGTGACGACATAATGTGTATTCCTTGGATAGACCTTTCCAATGGGATATCGTGTACTTAAAATGAAGATCATATGCAAAAGTTATGACCCCGAGAAGTTGATGTACCAACTTACCACATTGGGGTCCACATGACTTTTGGCGCTTCATCTCCTAGGGTTAGGTTTTTGTATGTCTAGGGTTTTTTTATTACTTCTTGATGCTAAAAAGGCCCGGAGTCCTCATTGTAATGTGCTTAGGTGAATGCGCATAGCCGCCACATCTGTTCTCAGAGATTAGATACCACCATTCGAGCAAGATTGTTTCATTCTGCATTTTACAGTTTCAACAGATTACTTTATTGAATAGAAGTTAAGTTTCATTGTGTATCTATTATTGTTCTATGTATATCTGTGTTAATGTTATAGATCTGTGTTTCATTTCATTCAGCTCATAAATCTCGATCAATCCATAATATAACATCTTTATGAGAGCACTCTAACTAGCCATCCATAGCACCAAGAAGAAGATAAAAGTATCCAATAGATTTTCACTTAAATGATAAGAGATTTCTCCCCCAATCCAACCACGAGTAAAAATGATGAAGTGCATTTCTATTTATAGAGTGATGCTCACCTTCCTTTATAATTAAATATTAATATTTCAGGAGCTACCCTAAACTCTATCCTATGGAGGAGTAAAACACACTCTTCCTCCAACTGACAAGTCAAAAATACAAACTACATAAAGTGTTCAAGCCACATGTACAATGATGACGTGAAATAATCCCTTAAAGATAAGGACGTCTCCCCCAATGGGGGAAGAAAGTGGCTCCAAGTTGCAATGTTCAACCTCTAAGGCTTCCCAAGGGTGTGTCTTCAAACAAATGGTTGACCAAGGAGTCTATAATAACTTCCTCAAAAGGTGAATCGACAACCATCCCAAAGGGTCAACAAACCATATAATAATATCCTAAAGCTTAATTATTCTTCATAAAATAGGAATGGCTTCACTCCTCCAATTTTCCCATAAGCTTCATCCCCAAGGTATAACCAAACTTTCCAATATGCAAACAATCAACTCCATTGAAAAAGCAGTCAAACCATTATGAATTGGAGTTAAGATTCAATCAACTTCTGAAAGTTAGGGAATGGCTCCATCATTCCAACAATAATAATACCTCAATATATGTGCAAGGATCCCCCAAAATCACTTGGAAGAAGGGCCATCCACATATATACTTTCCTTTGACCACTTGAATGTGTAATGAGGGTCACCATCTCCTTTTGTATTCCTTAATATTGGTTGCTTGATCAAATAACACCACCAAATGTGCACCAAAACCCCACATAGGTTGAGTGCTCTTTAATACTGGGCACTAATTCCTTTGAAAGCCAAATATAATTCCTACATACCCTCTCTTGGTTTAAGGTTTCAATTATCTTTCTTCAAAAAAGGATCACATAGCTATTTTGTGCAATGAAAACAACTTTACAACAAATTTTTGACATTCCAAGAATATGCTTTGAAGACCTTTCTAGGTGGGGCATCCATCTCTTTTGATGTATTCACCTTTTACATGTGTTATGTAAGACCATTAAAACTTCATTAACAAGCTAGGTGTTTCCTGATTTTATTGTTGTTTGGACCATTCCTTCACATAATCTTCTAGTATTAGGCAGAACTTGCCAGGGCAATTCCACAATAGCGATTCAATTGCTTATATTAGCTCAAATGTTGCATCTGGTTATGCTAGATCAAGGGCTATATGTGTCAAGTCCTATTCAATAATTTTGAAACTTATAACACCAATAACCATACAAATAACGTGTTGGAGATACTTAGGTAAAATCAACAGTCAAAGTATCAAAAACTTCTACTTGGTTTGATAAACACACAATTTATTTGAGGGCAATCAATCCAAAATGCCATCCAAGACAATTGTGGGACTTACAAACTATTGACTAGTGGCACATGCATATCTGATAATGAATAATAATGAATAGTTAAAGAAGGATGAATGTGACTTCCCTGAGCATGCTTGGAAACAAAGGACCCTAACCCATGTGACATGGGTACCTTCTTCTTTTTGTCAACGACATCGGTATAGTAGTGATATATGATTAACCAAAATGCCATCAAACCATCCAACTCGGGATATTATACGAAACCAAGTAATTCCTACATTGTCCAGAGCTCAACCATGCACAAGGTGTAGTGAAAAGATTCATCCATAGTAAACCCTATGCCAGATTGAGGGGTAACATCTAAAAATGAATGTATATGTAAAAAGGACTAAGTAAAATAAGACACAAAATCCAAGAAAGGTTAAATGAACAAACAAAAAGGCAAAAATGGGTTTGGAAAGACACAATGCTAAGGAAATGGCGACTCAATGCATAAGCACTTGCTCATTCCAAAGGTGCTCATGTGGATGAATATCTTACACAACTTGGCATGACTATGCAATACAACTCATGAAGTTAACCCCCAAACCATGCCATCTATTATTACACATGCTCCTTGATGGGTTTCTTGGGAAATACTTCTCTTCTTAGGTACTAGCACATGTAATAGGGGCTAATGAAGACCCTCCCATATCTAAACTTGGAAAATTGTATGAATTTTATGAGTTATTGTGAAGTTTGAAGATGATGATTAATGTGATCTACTTAATAACTTTTACATTTGGCATGACTCACTTTTTATGTTGCATTGAACTTGTGTACATGCTTCTGGATTGATGACTACATTGGGTCACTTGAGCCCCTATTTGGATGATGTACTTTTCATGGATATGACTTTGATTCGGTCTTGGTCCTTTGGAGAAAGTTTGAGGAGGCCACTCACACACTTGATGGAGGTCGTCACACTTCTTATGAGGCTATTGGGCTTCTTTGAGGATGTCACACCTTGTAGAGATGACCTACCACCTTTTTGGGATGATGTAGCACCTTTTGGAGGGGAAATTGTACCTTTTGGAGATGATTTTGCACTTGGAGGATGAAACATTGCACCCTTTGAAGGGAACATTTCACTTTGGATCCCCTACACATGACTTTTGACATCATTTGAGTGATCCATCCACTCCTGGGAGACCACATGTGTGACTTTGAGCATGCATTTATGGAGGACGTCTTAGCATTTGAACATTTTTACTTCATCTTGGGAGCAACGTTGGGGGTCTTTTGACTCATCCACTATTGCATCATGGATGTTTTATGTCTTATG
Source organism: Picea engelmannii (assembly GCA_009831015.1). NCBI lineage: Eukaryota > Viridiplantae > Streptophyta > Pinopsida > Pinales > Pinaceae > Picea > Picea engelmannii. Next base: position 299,646 of record ML805091.1, on the reverse strand, counting down.
ACCTTATATGAGGAGAGTCATCCTTTTTATTTATTTATTTTAATCTTTTACTTTATCTATTATTTCATTTACTTTCTATTTTAATACCATTTAAATATTTATTTATTTATCATTATCATTATTATTATTACCTATTTAATAATATGGGGCATTACATATCCAAGGCTTGTAAAGAGATAAAGGCATTTCATATTTTCTTAGGGTTTAAAGCTAGGAAAATATTGTTATTTTAATGAGAAGGGTGCTAGATATCTCACATAAATAGAAAAACACTTATCATTTCTAAATCATTTCGAGAACTTGTGGAGAACATTACTTGTCTACTTATTCTTTTCTATATTTGCCATGGATGTATAACTAGAGTGACGTCTTGAGAATCATGTTTTTATGGATTTTCTTATAATTTTTGTGAATGCTCTTGGCTAGGGTTTTGAAGATGAATCGATTTATTGAGTAATTGTTCTCACTTGATCTTATGGATGTTGTTTATTGAATGATTGCAAGTGTAGTTGTACTTTGCTAGTGGTTGTGGCACACTTCTTTGTGTCTTTCTTGAACAAGTCCCTTCTTCATAACTCCTGGAAGATTACTAGTGGAGTATCTTCCCTTGAACTATCTTGGAATTTGTAAGGCACTATGTGGATTTGTTAGGGTTTATTGTGGAAAACCCTAATGATCAACCCAATTCTACTTACATCTTCTAAAGGGAGTCCTTAGTTCACTCCACGTGCCCCAAAAACAATAGGCACTAGTCTTCTCCCATCTAGTCAATCTTAAATCCAAATTTCACTTTATTATTTATGTTTTAGGGTAAATCTAGGGTTTTATAATAGCCTAGATACATTTACAACCATAAAAAACCCAAGACGTCTTCGTATTTGTGCATGTACTTAACCTAAAAATCATTTTATTGTCATGAATTATCTTGCTGATTATATTGTAGCCATATTAGGGCTGAACATCTTGGTATTTTTCACTATTACATGCTCTTTAATTTTCAGAGTTAGCTTGTTGTATAAACCCTAGTTTTATCCATAATTTCTACTTGTTTATTACTTATTCAAAGTGCTAAAGTTGATTGATTGCTGTAACTTTTTTATAGTTGCAATTCTCATCTTTTAGACAATTTTGTAACAACCACTGGTAGTTTTCATATTTGTAATGTTTAGGGATCATTTTCATTGGATAATAACTTGATAAACTCCCTAAATCAAACTTAAAGGAAATAAAATCAAAATCTGGAATTTACTTTGAGTAACCACCTAAGCCATGATTTGTTTGATATCTTTAATTGGTGGTAAATTGGGTAGCTATATAAGAGACCTTAGACTTGATTGTGCCTTGCGTTAGAAACCCTAGAGGCTACTGGGGTAGCCTCCCTTGTGTTTGATCCGTCTTTCACTAAAACAAGGGAAACACTTCTGATGTTCCACTCATCTATGTACCTTGTGAAGGCTTTTCACTAGGGTGCAATATTGCGCGATAACAAAACCAATAGGCACAATACCCCAAGTAAGAAAAGGAAGATAACTGACAATATGTAAAGAGGAAAAATCCAACAAAACAATCTGCTCAATCAGAGGCTTCTAGAGGGAACAAACCCATCATTGGAGCATCAAGATCTTTCAGACAAAATCCCAACCAAGCAAGTGGATTGGATCCAAAAAGTACAAATAAATTCAAGGGAGAAGGATTAGGATCAACCTCAAATAGGTTTTAAGTTGTCACATTCTAACAATAGAACATACTAAGAGGTAGTAGCAACAACACAAAAACACGTTCCCTCACTATCCATTCAAACCCCCATTATGGAAGAAATAGTCTATATCCCAAATCTATCCATTCAACTTCCTATTTGGGAAGAAGTAGGACCATACAATAATGAAGAAGGGGAAATATTGGGAAATCTAAAGGAAGTTGAGGAGCAACAAGATCACACCCAACAATGTATATGCATGGAAAAAAGGAAAAGAGCACAAAAATAAGCCAAAGCAGAGACATTGGAAGAAGTAGGTCAAGAAGAAAAGCAGGTTAAAAAGTTAGAAGGAAGACTTCAAAAAATTGAAGGGAAGAAAGGGAAAACAAAGAAATAGGGTTGAGAACACATAAATCAATCGAAACTTTGTTTGGTATTGGGACAAGAACCATCAAGAACATAGGAGTGACAAACCCACCTCAAGGAGAGGCCCCAAAAAATACATGTAAGTATTGTGATTAGTCTCCTGGAATTATAGAGGTATGGGTAGCAGAACAAAAATAGTTTCATGTGAGAGATGTTATCAAGCAAGAAATTCCCTCTATCCTCCTTATCTAGGAGACTGGATTAGATGAGACATACATTGTTTAGATAAGCGAAACACATTGGAAAACATGAGAAGTAGAAGCAATCATCTCCAAAGTTGTTTTTGGAGGAATTTGCACAATTTGGAATAGGTTAGTATTTGATTTGGATTTTTCTTTTCAAACCAAACATTGGCATCTAACCAACCTTACACATCAACAAACATGCCATAAATACAATGTAATCAATGTAAACATGCCAATGAATTACAAGGAAAAAGATGAATGTTGGGAGTCTCTTAAAAAGATTAAGCACACATAATTCTATCAAAACAACGTGTTGCATGAGACTTAAGAAAGGTGGAAGCATAGTAAGAGATCCCTTTAGGGAAAAAATGGAAGATTTCATCTCCACTTGGGACATGGTTCATATTAAACTAAGTAGAGGTTTATTCGCTTGGTCGAATAGAAGAACTGGATCGTCCCACATAACAACTTTTTTAGATCGCTTTCTCATCCAAAGTGACCCTCTTCTCTCAAATCACACCTTATCTTCGAAGATTTTTCCTTGGCAAACCTCAAATCAAATCATCGAGCCATAATGCTTTTGAATGAATAAATTGCCAACTCTGGACCAATACCTTTCATGTTTAATCCTCTATGGTTACAAAGTAGTGAGGCAATTGACTTGATCTCTAGAGAATAAGACGAATGGGTAACATGCCCCCCTGTATATATTTGGGAGCAAAAACTTAAAGTTGTTAAGCTGGATTTGAAGTAATGGGACAAGAACAAACACAAACTGCCAAACAAAGAAAAAGAGGATATGGAGAAGCAGATGGAATAGATACAAGGATATATGGAGCATGAAAACATAACTAAGGAGATCATATTTTATGATTCCAAAACTTTTCAGAAATATCAATAAGCCATTAGCCAAGAGGAGGAGACATGCATGCTCAAACCATGTAGTCCTTGAATTAGACCAGGGGATAGAAATACTACTTGTTTCCATAAACAAGCAAAGGCAAGGCTATAAAGAAATAATGTAAAAGAAATTAGAAAAAAGAATTGAAAGGAAGCAAAGGTGCATAATACACTTCTACACTAATCCATGAGAGAAGAATGTGCATAAATTAAAAATAGGACAACTCCAAACACACAAAATAAACAAAAAACCATTAAGCTCACGATATCTAGGGGAAAACCCTTCTGAGAGAAAAACCCCACACTCTAAAGCACACTCAACGTATTATTGGAAATTAAAAGGTTACAATATAGAGTCTTGTGCTTTAGAAGAGTATTTAGCAGTTATCATAATTCTAGAAAAATTTCGACAACATAACAATAAGATAAAACTTATACATTTTTCCTCTAGATCTAGCACTAAATAAATATGCATAGCAAAACCATAAACCATTTATGGTCTTCCATTTCTACTTATTGGAATCCACCAACAAGTTATTACCTACCACTACTCAATAGTTATTCCCTTCCACTGCTTTGCATTTATTCTTTTCTCCACTACAACACTGCATTTATTCTCTGCTCCACTACAAGACTGTAATTATTCTTTGCTCCACTACAACAATGCAAGGTGTCTGACACATCTCTCCCAACATTCTCCCACTTTTCATATATCTTGCGAGAGTACAAGGGATAATGCATCAAACTGCGAGCTAATTGCTAGGGCCTATAAATCCCATAGACTCACAACACCACTTGAATTTACTTGCGCTCACTGGTTTTGTCAATGCATCCACAACAATCTACAAGGTGTCAAATTTCTCTAGTATCACCGTTCAATTCTCTCCCATGTCCCTAATGAAATGGTACATGATATCTATATTCTTTGTCTTTGCATGAAAGGTTGGGTTCTTAACCAGGAAAATGGCACTGCTACTATCACATTGAACTATAATAGTTTTTTAACTTACCCCTATTTCCAAACACAATTTAATAATCTAAATGGCCTAATATGCCATCTAATATGCCTTTGCAGTGGACAAACCAACTACAAATTGTTGCTTTCTCATCCAACTTATTGCTCCACCAAACAATTGAAACATGTATCCTCTCATAGATCTCCTTCTATCTATATCCCCTACGTAATCATAGCACATAACCCTATATATCCCTTGAAACATCATTATGATAGCAAATATAATATTTAGAAGTACCTTGCAAATATCTTAGGACCCTCATCATTGCAACCCAATTTTCACTCCCGGGATTAGCTATGAATCGACTCAAGACTACCATTACTTGGGTAAGGTTTGGTCTAGTACATAACATATCATACATCAAACTACCAAATACACTAGCATGAAGAACATAAGGTCCATCTTTGTAGGTATTGTAGGGCATTTTCAACCAAAATCTTTGTTCCCACAAAAATCAGAACACTCAATGGTTTGCATTATGGCATGCAAAAATGTTGTAGCACAGAGTTTACATACTTAGTCTAGCTCAACCATAGCCTTTTATTTTCTCTATCTCTCCTAATCTACATTTCGAAGATATATTTTGTAACCCCTAAGTCCTTCATATCAAATTGTGGTGAAAGTTGAGACTTCATATCATAAATCACATCCTTACTATTACCAAATAATAACATGTCATCTACATATAGAGTGATAACAAGGAAATGACTATCATCTTGTTTGTAATACACATAATGATGTGATTTGGATATTAGAAATCTTAATCCCAACACAAAAGAATCAAAATTTTGGTACTGCATTCTGGGAGACTATTTGAGACCATATAAAGACTTTTTAAACTTGCAAACCAATGACTCTTTACCTTTTTCAACATAGTGCTCTGGTTGTGTCATATAGATCTCATCCTTCAAGTCACCATGTAGGAATGCAGTTTTCACATCCAT
>ML805091.1:257048-272561 GCA_009831015.1 Picea engelmannii | reverse complement strand
ACTAAAAACCTTAGATTTAGTTCTAAGAAAATATATCCATGTCCTTCTAGAATAATCATCAATGAATGAAACATATTACAAAGCCTTAGAGATGAAAGGAAATTTTACTGGACCAAATACATTAAAATGAATTAAGTCCAATAACCCAAAATATTTGTGAGAACTAGAATAAAATTGAACATGGTTATGTTTTCCATATATGTAGTGCTCACAAAAATCAAATTCAAGAGCACAATCATTCAATCCACCAACAAGATTTTTGTTTTTCAAGACCCATAGGCCCTTCTCACCTACATGGTCCAATCTTTGGTGCCATAGAATTCTCTTTTGCAGGTAACTTGCTTTCAAAAGTAAGAGCTTGTTTAGGAGGACCTGATTGTGAGGGTGTAGATCCTATAGATCTCTCTACTGTAGAAGTTGAAGAACTATTATACTCAATAGTGCATGCTTCAACTTGGAACAAAGTTCCCACATGAACACCCTTAGCAAGTACCATAGCTCCTCAGACCATCTTACACCCATTGTTAGAGAAAACAACCTAAATAACTACATCATCGAGTGTGCTTATTGATATTAGGTTTCATGCCAAACCAAAAAGGTTGAAAACTCCAATGATCCCCTTTACTTTTCCATCGAGAAATTTGATAAAGACTCTACCACGTCCAACTATGCTGAGAGGAGAGTCATCATCAAGGTATACCATCCCACCATCATATTTCTCATACATTGAAAACCAATGTCGATGGGAATTCATGAACCTATAGAGTATATTAGCCATGAACTTTGGGCTGCACAGGTTGTCAAAGTTGCAACAAAGGCATCTCCACCATCCTCTCGAGAATATTTTTCAGGCTCATCATCAAAAATATTCTTTTCCTTCTTATTCTTGTTTTTCTCTTCCTTGCAGTCCCTTATACAATTCTCGACCTTTCCATAGTTCCAACATTTTGCCTTGGAATTTCCAAGAGATTTATGTCTCCCACGATATTTGGATATGCCCTTTTCTCTCTTTTTGCCTTTCTCCTTCAATCTTCTATGAACAACCAAGGCCTCATTGGTGGATTCAAAATCTTTCTGCCTCACCTCCTCTGAGAGTAAAATGACCATGACCTCATCAAGTATGGATGCCTTTACAGTGCTTCCAATGGCCATTGTAAGGTTGTCCCATGAATCTGGAAAATAACACAAAAGGGTCATACAACGATCCTCCTCATCCATATTCACTCCAATTGAGATCATTTGGGTCACAATAGTATTAAATGCATTCAAGTGGTTGGCTATAGAATCACCATCACCCATTCTTAGGGAAAACAACTTTTTCCACAAATTTTTTTTATAATACCAAGGATTTAGCCTCATACAAATCCCCTAACTTCTTCCAGAGAGCTATTGCAGTTGTTTTTTCAGAAACGTTCAATAATACCAAATCAACAAAAAAATCATGATAAAGCTTCTCGACTCTCTCCAATACCATAAACTCTTCATGATTCACACCAGTAGGTTTGGTTCCAGATACTACAACCCATAGGTCTTGATCTACGAGAATATCCTCCATCTCGAGCTTCCGCAACTCAAAATTGATGCCATTAAACTTCTCCATTTCTAATCTAGATGTGCTTTCCATTTCCCCCCAACAAGATTTCCTTCTAGGCAAGCTCCCACTTAAACAAATATTAGATAAGAAAACCTTGTCCCTAACATCGTGGATCCAAGATAACTAGGATATGATAGAAAATGAAAGGAAGCAAAGGTGTGAAATAAGCTTCCTACACTAATCCATGAGAGAAGAATGTGCATAAATTAAAAATAGAACAGTTGCAAAGACATGAAATAAACAACAAATCATTAATTGTATGATATCCTGGGGAAGACCGTTCTGGGAGAAAAACCCCACACTTTAAAGCACACTTAATGTATTATTCAACAACTAAGAGGTTACAATACATAGTCTATATGCTCTCAACAAGAGTGTTCAACGGTAGCATACTTTTGGAGAAATTTTGGTAGCATAATGGTAAGATAAAATTTACACATTGTTTTCCTCCAATACCAACACTGAATAAATAGGCATAATAAAACCATGAACCATTTATGGTTTTCCATTTCTACTTATTGGAAACCACCAACAAGTTATTCCCTGCCAATGCTATTCATTTATTCCCTACCACTATTCCACAATTATTCCCTTCCATTGCTCTATATTTATTCCATACTATAGCTTTGCATTTATTCTTTGCTCCATTACAACACTACATTTAATTGCTCTAATACAACAATACAATTATTCTCTACTCCACTACAACACTGCAATTATTCTCTGCTCCACCACAATACCACAATTTGTATAACACACTTGTCCCAACAAGGATGGCATGGTACTAAATATCTTCCAAGAGATCAAGATGGAAACTAAAGAGCATTTTGAGGGACTCTATTAAAAAAAGGAGTAGATCCTCAAACAACTACTCCAATGCTTGAAAACATTCCCTCCTTAATTTCTAAGGAAGAAAATGACAAGCTAACAAAAGTGATATCAGAAGAAGAGGTCATCCAAGCTATTTGGGGATTGGAACCAAATAAGGCCCATGTATTGGATGGATTTACTACACATTTCTTCCAAGCCTCCTAGAACCTTATCAAAATTGATATTAAAAGAATGTTGCAGTTCATTCAAAAGTCTAGAGAATGTGGGGAAGCACAAATTCCACTTTTTTGGCCCTCATCCCAAAAGAAGCTAACTCATTGTCTTTATCCAGATTCCAACACATTTCCCATTGCATTGCCTCATATAAAATTACGTCAATAATTATAGCAAACATGCTAAAGAAACTCCATAAAATAATTTCTAAAAATCAAGGGGGATTTATGGAAGGTAGGCGGATTGTGGAAAACATTATTCTAGTCCAGAAAGATATACACACCAACTGAACAAACAAGGACAAAGGTATGATCATAAAGACAGATATGGCTAATGCTTTTGACATAGTTAGGCATTCTTTTCTTCTTCATGTACTTCATAAGTTTGGATTCAATTCTTGCTTTATTCGCTGGATTTATTCTTGCAATGTCACTTCTTGGATAACACTATTAGTTAATGTGAGACCATCAAGGTTCTTTAAAAGGACTAGAGGAATGATGCAAGGCTGTCCTCTAGCCCTTCTTTTATATATTATAATGGCTAAGTCTCTTGGCCGAAAGTCAAAAGTTGAGAGAAGATCTAGAAATTTGCTTGGAATCGAGATTGCTAGGGGAGCAAAGAGCATAAATCACTTGCAATCTACGAATGGTACATTGCTCTTAGGAGGTGCTTCTACCATAATGGAAAGGAGAATCAATTTTTTTTTTGGCATGTTTCTATATTCCTTTGGAGGAGCAATTAACAAAAACAAATGCTAAATTTATGGATGGAACGTGTGCCAACATACACTACAACTAATCTCAAGAATTCTTATGTTACCTCTCCAAGAAATTTCGACATCCTTCAAGTATCTCAAAATACCAATCAACTGAACAAATACAACAACTCTTTCTTGGAAAAATGTTTCGGATAAAATTAGAATCAAGTTTTCTTAATGGGGAGCACAATGGTTAAATCCAGTTGGCGAGTGAATTTTGTCAAATTAGTGTTTTCAACGTTGCCTATCTTCCAGTACTCAACAATGCTAGCCCCAAAAGGAGTGATGCAACAAGTATACTAGGAAATCAGAAAATTTCTTTGACATGGGGGGAAGACAAATTCAAAGAAATTTCATCTTATAAATTGTAATACAGTCAAAACTTCTCAGGAGTATAAGGGTCTGGGCATGAGGGATCCCTTCCTTGTGAATATGGCTTTGGGTGCAAAGTTCATTTGGAGACTGATATTAGGGAGATATAATTAGTGGAAGTATATTATACACAAAATATATTTGTTTATAGGCAGACTTCGGTGCATTAAGGAAGATATTGAGAACAAAAAAGGTTCCTCAGTCCTAAAGCTTATCAAAGTTGTTGTCCCCCTAATCCGTGACAAAATAACATGGGTGCCAAGCAATGGGAAGCTAATCTCTATTTGGATGGACAATATTATGGGTAATGGTCCTCTTAAAAATTTACCAGTGCTAATAAATCTTCACAATTGGATGGACAAACAAAATTAAAAAACTATCTTCCATATTTCTTAATGGGAGGCATCTTTAGGACAATGGCTAAATTGGCACATTAAATATTCCCTAGCTCATCTCATCCTATTAGTCCATTCTCTATTTGACAACCTTAAGGGATGCACTCCCATAAATCTTTCAACTCTTGGTCGTAGAGGATAGGGATTAAATGATTATAATGTTAAAAGAGGTTACCTACACTTGTTGCGAACACAACCCTTACCACAACGCTCAAATGCATGGAAGCACATTTGGAATTTAGATGAATTACCAAAGGTTAACATCTTCTATTGGATAATCGTACATGGAAAAATTATCACATGAGATAATCTTATGAAACGAGGAATTCAGGTTCCATCTAGGTACGCTCTATGCCTTTTTTATTCATAAACAATACAACATATTTTTTTGAAACACGAATATGCAAAAAATGTTTGGAAATAAGCTTTTTTTGAAATTTCATCTAGGATGGAAATTCAAAAGAATTGGAAGGATGTGTTCACTTGCTGGGTGAAATACTATAGATGAACTTCCAATAAAAAACCCCCTTCTAAAAAGACTCTAGATAGCTTTACCAAAGTACATATGCTAGAAAACATGTCTTGAAAGAAACAAGGCATTATTTAGACAAGAGCTTTACTCGCTAATTCGAGTTGCAATGAAGGAAAAGTGCCTTTTAGCATAATTCATCAACTCAAAAGGTTAACAGTTCTTCGAAAATCATCTACCGGAGGAAGATGAGCAATGATGGATTCATCGATTCCAAATCTCTCAAATTCAAAATAAAAAAAATAGGTACTAAACCTTCTTCTAGATCAATATCGTACCTTCACATGGATGTGATTGAATTCCAACAATGGAGATCTGAGTAGCATTCTTTCATTCTTTTTTTTTAATGGTGCTTCAGAAAGGAACCCAAGGGTGGTGGGAGAGGGGGGAATCCTTTATGATCTCAGAGGAATAGTGGAATTGTCATACGTTTGAGGGATATGAATTCTCTCTAACAACCAAGCATAATATTATTTGTTACTATAGAGGTTAAGATTAGCAACGAAAAAGAGTATTCCTCAATTAATTGTAGTTGGGGACTCCACTACAATTATTAGGGTTATGATTAAGAATGGTCGAGTAGATCATAGACTAGATTCAATCCTCACCAGAGTGCAACATGAAGCTTTTGAGATTTGGGAAATAGCTTACTATCAGGTCCTTCAAAATAATAACAAACAAGATGACACAATGGATAATATGGCTACTAGGTTCAAATGGGGGTATTATGTGTAAATGGTCTCCAATATACCCACAACATACCTTAATCCTTGTTTAAAATGACATGTGCCAACCTTATTAATCAACATATGTCACTCACACACAAGCTCTTTTGTCAAGGTAAAGCATTTAACATGAAGATACCTCCCTTCCTTTTGCACATGCCTCAAGTTATAGGAACATTTGGTTTTGAACTCATGGATTGTTCCATCTTGATGTAGGTGGGATAAAACTTAGCTGAATTCCACTTAGCTGGGAAGGCCTCGAGATTTCTCGCTCACTCCTCTCCAAGTTTCTCTCTCGCTCATTCCTCTCCAAGTTTCCCTCTCATTTGTTGTTTCGCTCACTCCTCTCCAAGTTTACATTCATATTGTATTCTACATGAATGGTTCTATATCTTTTGGAATTGCATCTCTCTCTCTCTCTCTCTGTTATAGTTGGGTTTAAGATTTTCGAGTCTTTGATTTCCAAAATTGTGGGGCCTTGCCATTGGTTCTAGCACCTTGGTACTAGGTTCTTACTTGCATTTGGAGCTCTTTCATTTGTGGCCTTGATATAGTTACATAATTTCAATTATGTTTAGTGTCTATCTCATTTCGACTTTGAGACTCTCCCCCCTACAATTTGTATACCTATTTGGGGAAAAGTTTCCTTTTCTGAGAAAAATGTTAAAATATTTGGCTTCCTCACAAATCCAAAGAGCCATCTGACATTTGGGCCAATGTTGTTTTTTCGGTGTATGGGAATCTCAACTGTTACTGTGCATAGATTGAACGTCTTTCACCTGCTCCTAGATTACTTTTTCATTATGGAGCCTCGAGACCTAATGGATTTAAGAAGAATCTTAAGTATCCATGAGGATATGGTCCAAGGAAATAGAGCTTCCATCTTCTATATTATTTCCAAATTCAAGAAATTTGAGCAACAATGCATGGTGCAATTTACAGAAATCATGAACACCCTCTTGCAGGTCAAATCATAGTTAGTAATTATGGAGACATAGTGTAATCTTCTTAAGAATATGGTAGAATCTATGAACAAGGATACTCTTTCAATGACTTCCAATCAGTGGACCTCAGAACAAGGAAACAATGGGGATGAGAACATAATAATCCATTTGATAAGCCATGGACATTGTAGAACAAGAACCAACATGCAACATCACTGGATTGGATGAAGTAGCAAGTCATCACTCCTTCCTTTATGCTATGTTTTTTAAAACAATCATCATCTTAGGAGTTTTTTTATAGGATTTACAACAACAAATTTATTTTGAAAATTTTGTCAAAGGACATAAGTAACTATGTATAATCCTTTGGATCGACATGTTTAGTGTGAATCATGTAGACAATATATATGTGTTTTCAGTGCTATCAATTCCATTGCAACCATTTTGATAATATAATTTTCTAGTTCCTGTTAAAACAAAATAAAAATAAAACACATCCTTCCCACATATAGCTTTGAGATGCCTATTTCATACCATATGGTTGCCAGTTTTGTTATATGTTTCTTTCTGTAGAGAATATGGTTGAACGAATCAACTAATGATGAAGATGATTTTTCTATCCTACTCTGCATGTCGTAAATTGTCCTAAGTGGATTGACCCTATTGGGGAGGCTTAACTATTTTTTCTGTTGAGCAAAAATACAAATTATTTTTCACCCTTGACATGTTTTGAATTTATATTATAAAAATTAGCCTTATATTGACATATATTATACATGTGATATGTTATTCAAGCTACCATGGCCATCAATTAGGTACTGTTTAACAATAACTATATAAAGAGAACTCGTATAATAAAACAAATAACTGACTTTGTGTATATGGTTTCCCCAGTTAATGATTACATGTGCTTCTATCTAATTTGATTCATGAAAAATGCCCTTTTCTTGTGCATGCAAGTTTAGGCAAGCTTGCATCCCAACACATTGTCAACATTCTAAAATAGTAAGCAATATTTCCAAGTATATGCAATGGAGTTGTTTAACAATTAATCCCCTTAGACTTTCCATTGAGCATTTAAGATGTCATAAAAGTATTGAACATTTCAGCCATAAAAAAGTCTTCTTTTTCTTTTCCTTCTGTCAAATATTATTTTTTTGTTAGGCATTTGGCAGGTAATTGCAAAAAATAACTCTATGCATTTAATTTTTTTTTAGAATAACGAGGGTTAGGCATTGCAGTCATCAAATTTATGGGATTTCACGTCAAAATTAAGTTCTGAATATTTACATATTAGGGATCGATTTGGAACATTTTTTGTTTGGAGAATTTTGTTCGATGAAAGGAATTTTTCCCTTTGCTACCCTATTTTTGGTGTTGGTCAACCATACAAAATTTTAACTTATTCAAACATTTTTAGTTATTTTTGGATCATTATAATTATATTTGAGGTACCTAGCTTTTCAAGCACGAGATAACTGAAATTTGTTTTATATAGGTGAAATTGTAGGGCTTGGTTGGTGGATGCAGGGAAATTGAATTTTGATTCTAGATTGTCTAGTTGCATTGCATCTTATCCATGTGATTAAAAGTAAGGGCTCCATCTCTCTAAACTTACATCCTTTTACTCTCAAGTTGCAGTATAAATACACCAAAAGCTTGGAGTTGTCAGAGTGTCAATGCATGGATACTAAGTTAAACCTTTAGTTATTTGCTTTTAGTATGCAGAGCCTTGCTTTGGTGTTAAATAACATTTGATGCCAACACAAATATGCAATAGTATATCAACACCTCCATTTTATGTTGGGAAAAAACAAAATTGAGGGCATAGTTCCCTTCTGAGACATTTAAAGATTAAAGCATTGTATGTTGTTCAACCATTTGATTATGAATCCATGAAAAGTGAAGACTTGCAAAAGATATATATAGGTGTAGTTGGATTTGGTAATTTTTGTCAATTTCAGACTTTTTATCCATGTGTCTTACAATGCACATGCAATCCCTTGAACATGTTGATAAATAATATGTTTTTGGTGTCCCCTAAGCTAATAATATTTTTCTCTACTAGGATGTCAATAATTTCCCTTCTTGCAACACCACGGTTTTTGCAATTGATTTTCACGTTACTCTGCATTCCAAGATAGAAATTCCCTCAGAAAATTGAATCCAACACTCGCTCCCCTCGAATTTGTAGACATGCTTTATTTTCACTCCACTTCCCCAACAATGCATCCGTGCTAATTTTTATTGGAAGGAGGAGAGACTTTAATGGACATAATCTATCCTAACGTCCTACAAGTTTACAAAGAAAAAAAACAAAAATATAAATGCTTTGGTGTTATGAAAAGTAATAAAATGAACAAATTTTATTCAAAAACACATAATGCCTATTGCATTTTTACAACGTTCCTTTGCATTAGCCGACACAATTGCTAGTTTTATTACTAGTATACTTCAAAACTAAGTAAGTGAACATCAAAGTGAATGGGGTATAGATACATTGCACGAAAAAGGAAGAAACAATTTTTATTTGGAGGTGAGGCCTCAACAAATTGTTCGATGTGTTTTGTTCTTAAATAGAGGATAGGGGTTTTGAGGCCAGCAAGCAAGTGAATCCTTATGGATGAACTTAGGTGTGATTGACTCCATTTTAAGAGAATCTAAGCACATGAAGGGGTGTCATCTTAATCATGCCTATTCTATGATGGTCATGATTAGATCATTGTCATGATGTTCACACCTAAATAAAGAAACACATCATGAAACGATAAAAATAGGACCCTAAGAGATGCATGATGGTTGATTACATAGATAATTTTGATTAGCAATGATCCCAAATTAAAACTATTTATATAGAAATTATAGAAAAATATCTCAAATTTTTTCATTATGGGACCTAGACTTTAAATGTTACAATCACATGAATGAGGGGCATACTTAAGATCCTTTGTTTGTGCATTTTCCCTATTTTCTAAAATAAGGCACTGTGTAAGTTGTTATGTATGTGTTAAATAGAATATGTGGTACGATTTGTTATATATTTTCACTATTCTATGCACTAAATAGAATTTGGTAGGCTTGCCATTTTTAAAATACATTTTGGACGGTCTATTTACAGATAATGGAGAATTTGTTCAACAAGTTCCATGCGTTTCTTACTCATTCATACGTGGATGGTAGTGATGCACCTAGTGCCTATCAAAATGAGTTGTCGAAGGGTTAATCCTCAATTGACATATAAGGAAAGGATGAGACAAATGAAGTTGTTAGAGATACCCGTACATCTTCAAATGAACCTCAGATCATGGGTCAACGTGACATCTTTGTTAAAAGTGGATGATAGGGACATATATGTTATGGTATGGATTTTATAAGTGTGTGTGTGTTTTTTTAAAATTTTTATTTATTTAATTTTCTGAATTTTGACAATGAATTTGTTGTGATATTGTGCTTTGTGTCAATTAAGTTAGGGAATGAGGTTCTAGGTGGTTCTCAATATTTTAGGATGGTTTACAATGTGCCTTTATGGGGTATGCTTTAAATGTTGTGTCAGAAACATTCTTGAATCGTGGTTGTTGCATGGGAGAAGGTTCCAAGGTGTGTAAACTCTGAAAATTCCAACACTTTTCAATGCTTTTATATTTTACTCAGATTGCCATGGTTGATGTCCACTACAAGAAAAAAGCTAGAGATCTAACTAAGAAATTGGAAGACATTATTCACAGCCAATGGCATGGCAATGCCACTTGTAGAAGCCTTGGTTCAATATCTTTTTACCTAGTGAATAACTAATATGCATAGATGTTAATTTATAATATGTCAGACAAAGAGTCAATGATGGACCATATTATGTGCCATTGTAATTAGTGGGGAAATGACTAAATCTATAATTTTGGGAGGTATCTAATTAGAATGCGAGTAGTCAATGAAGATGATACTTCGATTATCCATTACTAGAAGACCTATGGAAATGTTGCAAAGTAGGAGAACTAAAATAATATAAAAAATGTTCACATATAACTATTCATATGTTACGGTGGGATGATTTATATGTGTTGGTAGTGCATTCGTCATTTATGGTGTGTTTTTGTGTATGCTTTTTTTAAACAAGAATGGTTAGCTTTAAATTAAATAGGGGGCTGCAATGAAGCTATACAATGAGAAATCACATAATATTCAAAAGGTGGTGCTAGTACTTTATCATGGTACAAGAGTTTTGTCTTTTGCCTACCAAATGGGCCTACTCTTATTACAAAATTGCTAGCATTTCTACAAGTATATATCCTGACAAAGGACTCTAACAAGTAAGTAACTCTACAAAAAATAGAGCCTGGATAAGATAACTTGAGCATGGTATCCACATATTGTTGTTGTTTTACGTTGGTAGCATGTTCTCAGATGAGTTGGGGGTCTTTGACTTCATTATGAACTGCAAAGTGTTGGCTATGTGTTATAATTCTTGGCACGACCAACCCCATGCATGATTTGTTGCACTATGCGTAGTGGGGGTGTCATGAGGGAGCGATAGCCCCCCCTGTTTGAGGGGTTACAGGGGGGGCAAAGCCCCCAAATTTTTTTCTTTGGGGCAATTTTTACGTCTTTTTTTTAGCGGTTAATGTTGCATGGTATTTCAATCCATGGTTTTCTAATTCTGGTTAAGGAATTGTTGAATTATTGTAACTTCGAAGAATATTCTACTTATATTTGAGTCATTATTGTATAGATCAAATCCCTTTTTGTGGATTGATCAAGTCGGGTCTTGTATAAGATCAAATACCCCAGTAATTGTAAAGTGGTTTTAACCACTTCTAGGAGAAGTCAGCTCCACCAAGTGAAGAGTCACAACCCTAGTGCCACCTCACAACTTGTATTTTTATGTGAGGATGGTGTCTCATTTGAACACACTCATCACACTAGCTCTGTAGCGATGAAGAAGTGAGCAAGTCTTAGAGGAGTAGTTGTTGTAACTCGAGGTGATGTCATGGATGGATCTTGGTCTATGTCTTGGTATTTCTTGGTTAAGTGGTGCACTACTCTTCCTAGTGAAGGAGTAGAGGAGGATCTTTTGTTCGATCTTTGGTCTATCTATATTGAGAAAATTTTGCTGGGTTTTCTTCCCCATGAGGGTTTCCTCGGATAATCTGTGTGTCTCTATTGTTTCTGTGATTTCCTCTCTTTCAATGATCTTATTTATGAAGCTAATGTGCTAAATCATTATAATAATAAAGAATAATCGTAACTACTAGCTATATGAGTAAAAATTCAACATGGTATCAGAGCAGGCCTGAAAGAGACCAACTCACAATTTATAAGAAGTGACTAGCCTCAACGCACCCTCTCCAAAATCCAGTTTTCAGTATTGCAGCTGCTACAAAATTAGGGTTTCTGCATAAACCGTAAGTGTGACGTTTTCCTTGTTTGAAGAGGATGTTGGAGAAAGTAACCACACCTAGGAACTCGCCCTAGGAGGGTGCATCTAGTCCCATGATTAGAATTCCGAAAATTGAAGTTTAAGAAAATAGGGCTTCCTCATAAAACCCTAAGTTGCAGTGGCAATATCAGTTGTAGTAGCAGTGCCACTTCCTTCATACCAGTTGCAATGAAAGTTTTGTGAAGTGTTCAAACTGATTTTTATTGTCCTAGTGCGCCTTACCTTAGCAAATCTCCAACTAACTTTAAGTTACAAGTTGAAGCACCTTTGAAATTCTAAAGGTTCGTTATTGCTTGCCATTGCCGTTAGATGGTGCCACTACCTCCCGATGCTGTCAGAGGTATGTACTTACATATGTTTAAACTACATCATTATTTTAAAGGGTATTTGCAAGAGAAATGATATTTTGTCTAAACAACAATTGTATATCCAGAGGGATCTTAGATCTAACACATTAAGAGGAACCATGCACCCCAGGGATGATTACTTTGATATGCCTCTACTTGTTATGGCATTATTGTAATCTTATGAATATCTAGGTTGTATTTTGATTTGTTGAAGTTATCATACTAACCATTGGTCAAAATTGAAGTCAAAGTATTAGATTGATTAAAGTTGAGATTACAAAGTTTAATCCCTAACTCAGATTTCTATCAAGATAACATATTGTCTTAGTACATAGGACAGGCTGAAAAAACACTTATCATCTTGAGTGAAGGAGACTCGGAAGAAAAACAACACACTCATTCTTGAGGACAAGACTTCAGGTTCCAGGTTTGATTGATTAAATTGATAAGATTCAAATTTACACATATCAAGTTTGATAATTGCTAAACACCATAGTTGTGATAGCAATCTTTGAAAAGTTTTATTATTGAATACTTGGTAGCATGTGAGCACTATTGAGATAAATACTTACTGTAATCATTTACTAGATATAACTAACATCTCCTATAGGATAAACTTCTTGTTTTGTTTCTAGGTTACCATGGAGGAATGATTGATCATAACACTAGAAGAGTGTTTCTCTCATTCCTTATCATTGTGTTTATTACTTTTAACCCTTGTTTCAGGCAGGTCACAAGTGATATCTCTAAAGGAACTACTGTTACGATTGTTCTCGCTATTATTTTATTATTATTATAAAGAGTATTATTCTTTTCTGTTGTTTCTCCCTTGTTGTTCTTGTTCCGGGCAGGTCATAGGTGATAACCCTAAGGAATCTATAGTGACAACTGTAGGAGGCAACATATTAGATGAGACATGGAGAAGACTATCCAATATGTATACATGACCGTATACATCCATGTACCAAATAAGATGAAGAAGAAGCTACTTTTGAGATACAAAGTATCTTATATGGAGATTGATTGTACGGAGCAGAAGGCTCCAAAGATGACCGAACATTAGAATATAACTGATCCATATTTAGGAGCGAAACAAACTGATTGATAGATTGAATACAATAAACACAAAGATATAAAGAACAACACATATATCTAGTGAACAATATCTTCTATTGAATAAATGAAATAGGCCGAAACTGTAAAATTGCATAACTGAAACACTTGCTCGAATGGTGGTAGCTATCTCTGAGAAGAGATGTTGTTGCTATGTGCATCCATATGAGCATAATCATTACAATGAGGCTCCATAGTCCTTTTTAATATTACTCATGAATGCAAAAACCCTAGACATCCAAAAACCTAACCCTAGGAGGTGAAACGCCAAAAGTCATGTGGCCCCCTATGGGTAAGTTGGTACCTCAACTTCTCGGGGTTGTAACTTTTGCATAGGACCTCTGTTTTAGGCGTGTGATAGCCCGTTGGAAAGGTCTTTTAGAGAACTACACATTACACCATCAAACTTTAACTTCGTTTATAATTTGACTGTGGTGAGCCAAAAAAACACTGTTTAGGGCTCCAAAACGACCCTCGAAGTACAACAAGATGTCCTGACATGAAAACATATAAAATAAAATAGTTGGATTAGGTTAGAGGCCACCAGTATCCACCTGGAAGATGTGTAGGGATTAAGACAACCCCATAATTTTAGAACCCACAATTACAAAGAAGTACATAAGAACGTGCTGAACTAAAAACATACAAGAGGATCCAGTTGGAATAGGTGGGAGGCCACCAATATCCACCTGGATCAATCCTCCCCCTTTAGGAAGCAATGGTCTCCATTGCGTTGAGTTCCCCCATAAGGTGAGGAAAATTCTGTTGGATTTGGCCTCAGGTGAGCCACTTGCCTTGGTGTAGGAGTTGCCCTACCTTGACAACCCGATAAAGCTGGATTCTCTGGTGGTGAGTGCCCTTGACCTGTGTGTCCACTATTTGATCAGTGGATGCATGTTCCATGCAGTCATGGTTGAGCTCTGTTGGTGTCAATTGTTCTTCGATCTCTGAGGTGTTCAATAATGGTGGAAAATATGGCCGAATGATCCAGAAAGAAACCAGAAAAGACTAAGGATAACTCAGAATTCACAGAAGCACCTCAGGAAGCTCAGAATGGCCTCAACAAACAGAGAAAAGCAAAATATTCAAATTCCTCAAAACTCAGTGAAATTAGCATCATCGCGAAGAGTGAGTCACAATATTTCCAATGGTGTAAACGACTCGTCAAACGGAGTTACAGATCGAAAGATATTCGCGGTCAAAGTTTTGGTCAACCTAGCCCAGTCAGCAGGGATGAGTCAACATCCGTACTGCTGACGTCAACATCATTACATATAAAATAAATGTACGTACAAAGTACGTGGCACACGCAGAGGGCGACACGTGTCATGATGATGTGGCAGCACCAGAGGTAGCCACATGTCACTCATTTGCAACATTTTTTGGTCGACATGTGGACCAATGAGGAAGTGCCACGTGGCAGTTCGTGTAGCCACGTGGTAGGCCGTACGGGATGTGGCAGAAACGTGGCATCCGTATAATACGTGGCAGGCTGATGTGGCAGGCAGGTGATGTGACATGATGACTGTGCAAGTGGATGACGTGGGCCAATGGGTGGCCGCCACGTGGCCAAGTCATGGGCTTCCACGTGGTAACGAGAAAATGCCCAATGAGGCCCAACTACCATAAATCCAAAAATAAAAAAAGGTGTTGGCTGGCGCCAACCCCCAATCGACCAAAGTTAGACGTATTCTGCCATATCTGGCCAGCAATAAACAATATGGTAGTGGGATCGCTAAATTTAACGAAGTATCCCAACAAATGTATTATGGTTAAAACAATAAGCCAAAGGGAGGAGTGTTGATTAAGGTTGGTTGTCATTGATGTCAACCCTTGAAGAAAGCCCCGTAGCACAAAGGATTGGGTAATGGACCCAATATTGTTTGATGTAAATATGAATCATTATTGTTTTGTCATGGTTGATAAGAAGTAAATATGGATGAACTCCAAAGTGGTCCCCTTATGGTGAAAGCCCTCATGGGAAGACGCTTTGTGGAGTAAGAGAACCCATGCTTAATTATGGAATAATGAGATGAAGGAAAGTGATTTTGTCAGGGAAAATATCCTAGATGGATAGTGCTTGTCATTTCATTTCCGGTGGCATGTGGAACGTCACATGATTCCTCACGGTTAGAGAGTTATGGCCATGAGAAGTTGGAGACCCCAGGTTTGGGTAATGGACCCAAGTTTGTTTGATGGGTAACGGCATGAGTTATGATATATTTTCAGATAATACTATTCTATATGGATAGTACATGTCAT
>ML805091.1:237904-255609 GCA_009831015.1 Picea engelmannii | reverse complement strand
GCCGGAGAACCTTGGGGGTTGTAGCCTCCTTTTGGTTGTAGCCAGAGAATTGGGGAGTTGGAGCTTCCCTCAGGTTGTAGCTTGAGAAACTAGGGGGTTGGAGCCTCCTTCTAGTTGCAGCTAGAAAACAAAGGAAGTTAGTGCTTCCAATGAATGTAATTCTTCAAGACATATAAGAAAAAACATTCCATGGTTTTCTCCCAATTTGGGTTTCCACGTAAACCACTGGTGTACTGTGTATGTGTGTGATTGTTTATTTCTTACTTCTCATTATTGGATAATAATTCTACATTGATATAATATTTGAAGAAAAAGGATTATAATTATGCTATTACTGATTCACCCCCCCTCTCAGTAATCCAACAAGGAGGCCCGCGGGCTTGACCCCGGGACCTCCCCCAACAACTCACCCTTAATACACATCCACCAACCAATGGACCAAACGAGCATGTTGGTTAGTTCGCCCGGTTTTTCATTTAAAAACTGACTTTTGCCAGGCGTTGAGGAGGAAGGTGGGTGCACCAGTCCATACTTGGAACGTATTTCAATGCAGGGGTACTATCATTAATTAATTGTAGGTGCAGACACATAAACCAAGATGAAATTTCTCAAGGGATTGAAAGTGCCAGACTCAAATCGAGGCGTGGAGACAATCATTTTTGGGTAATTTGACGCCACTAATTCAATGATGTTGTTTTTTTTCTGATCTGAGCAAAGCTTCTGCAGCTTAACTCCAGAATGAGGTATACTTATGTATTTTGCCAAATTCTTTTGCTGAGTTAATAAAAAGGCCTACCCATTTGAGAGGAGGACCTAGAGACGTAGTCCACCAGGGACGAACTCTGTTATCAAGTTTTTTTTGTTCAGATCTGATGCATATGTCTCTTGATTATTGAGTTATTTCTTCTTTATGGTGCACTTCAATTTATGCTCATTTAATACAATTCTTTAATAAGTCACATCAATGAAAAGATCTCGGATCATGTTGGTATCAGAGTAGTCATATTTGACTTGAATTGTTGAGTGTGAATGCTTACTAGGGCCAAGCATAAACATGGTGAAGGAACACATAAGACTTTCAACCTAGAAGTTGGTTGTGCATCCCGAAGGAAAAAAATGGCCGAAGAGGACAAGCGTGATGAACAGGAGAAAAACTTCAATATGGTGTTTTATCGCATGTCAGAAATGGTCGAGCGAATGTATGGAGACTACGATAGGAGGATGAAGAAGAAAGGGAAGAAAAAAGAAGCACAAGCAGATGATAATGCTTCAGTGAATCAAGGGGTTGGAGGAGACCCTCCTGAGCCTCCATCTTCACCATCAAGTTCTAACTCTTCTTCCTCTGCGCATTCTCATCATTCTATCCATAAAGCCTCTTTTAAGAAACCATTATTAAAGCTTGATGTAAAATTTTCTTTGCCTATGTTTAATGGAGATGCTAATCCTGGAAAGCTAGACAATTGGATCCGACAGGTTGAAGTATATTGTCGCATTCAACAGATTGATGAAGAGGAAGTTAAAGTGCAATTGGCCTCTCTTTGGTTGGAAGGCACTGCTCTCGTATGGTGGGATAGCAAACTTTAGGTCATAAGTAAGTGTGGTTTCCTCTTTCCTCATGGTCGGAACTTTAATCAACGATAATAAAACAATTTTATCCATTGGGTTATTTATATAAAGCAATGATGGAATGACAAAATTTAAGGAAAAGTAAAGGTCAAACAGTACAAAGTTTCACGAAAGAATTTAGGAAGAAAGCTGCATTAAACATTCCTTTAGATTATTATGAAACTTTAATGAAGTATATTGACACACTTCATAGTTATATTCGTCATACTTTATGATTGTTTAACCCCACCAGTCTTGACGAAGTTTGTGTGCAAGCCACTCACCTTGAGAACAGAGGAAAACATGTTCATGAAGATCCCACAAAGAAACCTTCCAATCTCCCACATAAGCAGTTTAAGAAGTTTAAAAGGAAGGGCAGAAAGACCGCCACTGTAAAGAGGGAAGAAGGAAAGCCATCTTGCACTCATTGCAAGAAGAATGGTCACGATGATGAACACCGTTGGAAACTACATCTAGAGAAGAGACTGAAACAGTTCAGTGGAAAGGGGAAGACAAAGACCGTTGCTATAGTGCAACAAGATATTGGTTCCGATTCAGGAGACGAAGGAAAGATCACAATGGTTGGACTACAAGGTAAGGATTTCCTTCATGCTAGTTCAAATTCCAATAATGAATCTCATGATGATGAAATAAAGAGGAATGGATTATTTCACATAAGATTTGTATGTAAGCACACTAAGATAGATACATTATTTGATCCAGTTTCCCAAGTAAACTTGATATCTGAAGCACTTGTTAAAAAGATGGGTCTTGAAACTAAACCACATGCAAAGCCTTATCCTCTTGGTTGGGTATGTGATAAAGAAAAACTTAATGTCACCAAGCAGTGTAGGGTTAGATTTAATATTGCTTCAAAGTTGATTGATGAAGTGGATTTGGATGTTGTATCACTTGATATATGTGGCATAATGCTAGGGAGTCCTTATCTTTATGATAAGAAAGCAGTCTTCTTTTGTCATGAGAACAAATATCACCTTACTAAAGGGGGAGTGGAATATATTGTTAGATCCCACAACATGAGGGTAAACACCACATTTGTTAGTGCAGGACAAATGAAGAGACTCATAAACACTAATAAGAGATATGTACTCATGGCCGTAAGGGAAAAGGATGTCGGAACATCCGACACCTTCCAAGGATGTGATCCTTCTCATAAGAAAGAATTAATTGATATTGTTTCTAAGTATGATGATATTTTCCAGGAACCAGATGGATTACCTCATAAGAGGGGAATCCAACATGAAATATATCTTCAACAAGATTCTCCTCTTCCTAATGTGGGCATGTACAAGATGTCAGTTGTAGAGATGACCATGATCAAAAAGCAGGTACAAGGTTTATTGGATCAAGGGGTCATCAGACCCAACTCATCTCCTTGTGGTTCTCTGATTGTGATGATGCCAAAGAACGATGACACATGGAGAATGTGTGTCGATTATCGAGCCTTAAACAAAATCATGGTGAAAAATCGATACCCTCTTCCTCGTATAGATGATTTACTTGATCAATTAAAGAATGCTATTTATTTCACTAAGTTGGATTTGCGCAATGGATACCATCAGATCAGGGTTGCAGAATAGGATGCATGGAAAACTACCTTTAAAACCAAACATGGATTGTTTGAGTGGTTAGTTATGCCGTTTGGGATTTGTAATGCTTCAACAACCTTCATGCATGTGATGAATGATGTATTCAGGCCATTTCTAGATGATTTTGTGATTGTATATTTAGACGTCATTCTTATATTTAGTGGGACTTGGGATGAACATGTAAGGCATGTAAAGCAAGTATTGGATACTTTGCAAAGGGAAAAGTTTTATGTAAAATTGTCCAAATGTAAATTTGGCAAGACTGCACTTGTGTACTTAGGTCATATTGTAGGAGGAGGACAATTGAAAATTGATCCTTCCAATATTGATGTAATTGTAAATTGGCGTGAGCCCAAAATGAAACCAAAATGCGAAGCTTCTTGGGTGCAGTATAGTACTGGAGGAGATTCATTTCAAACTTCTCTTTTATTGCAACTCCTTTGCATTCCTTAACTAGTGTGAAGAACACTTTTCAGTGGGGAGGAAAGCAACCAAAAGCTTTCGACATTTTGAAGGAAAAGATCAGTACCACACGAGTATTAGCACTGCCTAATCGTCAACAGCCTTTTGAGGATGAGACAGATGCCAGCGGATACGCCATGGGTGCAATATTGATGCAATATCATATGCCTATCTGTTACCACTCTGAAACTTTTAACCAAGTTGTTGTTAACTATCCTACACATGATAAAGAGTTGTATGCATTAGTTCAAAGTGTAAAGAAATGGAAGCACTACTTGTTAGGGAAGGACACGATCATACATACATATCATCATCCCTTACAATATCTCCAAGCACAAACCAAGCTGCAACAATCTTGACATTACAGGTGGATGGGTTTTCTTCAACAATTTGATTTGGTAATGAAATACAAAAAGGGTACAAGTAACAAGGTAGCTGGTATGCTCTCTAGACCTCCTATTGTTGCTTCTATTATTTTGAAGAATGCTTCTTTATCTCATGATAGCTATGTGGAACAATATGTCGTTGACGAATATTTTAAAGAAGCATTTGAGAAGCTAACCCATGGTGCACATGTAGAGAACTATTGTTTACAGGGAAAACTAATCTACCATCTTGAAAAGTTATGTATTCCTACAAGTGAACGAATCCATGTAATATGAGAAGCTCACACTTCTCTTGTGTCTAGGCATTTTGGGGTAGGAAAAACTATGGCTCATCTGCAAAGATTTTGTTACTGGCCTCAGATGAAAGCAATTGTAACTAAATATGTAAAGGGGTGTGTGATGTGTTCTACTTGTAAGCCCACTAATAGAAATTTGGGGCTATACTCACCACTTGTTATTCCATCCCATCCATGGGAAAGTATCTCCATGAATTTTGTAGGGGGTTTACCAATGTCGAAAAGGAGTCAAGACTAGTTGTATGTTGTAGTGGATAGGTTCAACAAGATGTGTATCTTGATGCCATGTAAAAAGCAGATCATTGCTGAACATACTGCTAATCTCTTCTTTCAATATGTTTGGGTTCACTTTGGGTTACCCACATCCATTATCTCGGATAGAGATACTCGATTCCTTGGGGATTTTTGGACAAGCTTGTGGAGAATGATGGACACCAAGTTGAAGAGGAGCACTGCTTTCCATCCACAAACCGACATACATACATAGGTTGTTAACCGAATAGTGGTACTTTTGTTTCGAGGCTACTGAAACAAGCATCCCAAGTTATGGGATGAACATATACCCTATGTACAACATGCTTACAATCGAGCCTTACATTCCTCCACTCAGTGTTCACCATTTGAGACATGTTTTGGGTATTTTACTAAGGTCCCTTTGGACTTGATGTATGGGAAAGATGTCGATTACAATGAAGAAAGAAATGAAGACAAGGCCCACAAGTTCATTCAAAGGATCCAACAGGTACACCAAGCAGTCAGAGAACAGTTGGAGAAAAGTCAAGCACAGTATAAAAATCAGCATGACAAACACAGGGTTGATCATCAGTTCCAGGTTGGAGACCAGGTATGGCTTCACATCAACAAGGAGCGGTTGAAGGGTGAAGGCAAGGAACTCAAGCCCATCCAATATGGACCCTTCACTATTTTGGAGAAAAGCGGTACCAATGCTTTTCGTCTAGATCTTCCACCTTATATGCAGATCTACTTAGTTGTAAATGTGGAAAAATTGAAACTTTTTGAGCCTTCCATCATCATGGATTAGGGTGAGGAAGTTTCAATACCTTTAGTTGATGAGTTTGCTCTTGAGTACTTGGAAGAGTTGAAGGAAGATATCATCCTGGACAGAAGGATGAGGACTTCATGCATGGGTGATGTTGATTATCTTTGAGTGGGCTTAAAGGGCACACATCCAAGCAAGGCAAAGTGGATTGAGAAGGACAAGGTGAGGGAACTCTTCCCTCACTTATCTGTTGATTGATGAAATATTTTGGTGGTCCAAAAATCTCTCAGTGGGAAGGCATGATCCAGAAAGGATCCAAAGAAGACTAAGGATAACTCAGAATTTGTAGAAGCACCTCAGGAAGCTTAGAATGGTTTTAGTAGACAAAGAAAGGGCAAATATTCAAAGTCCTAAAAACTTAGTGAAATTGGCATCATCGCGAAGAGTGCGTCGCAAGATTTCCAACGGTGTAAACGACTCGTCAAACAGAGTTACAGATCGAAAGATATTCGCGGTCAAAGTTTTGGTCAACCTAGTCCAGTCAGCAGGGATGAGTCAACATCTGTACTGCTGATGCCAACATCAGTACGGATGACGTCAACGCCTGTACATAGTACGTGGCACACATAGAGGGTGACACATGTCATGATGACATCAACATGATGATGTGGCAGCACCAGAGGCTACCACCTGTCACTCATTTTTGACATTTTCAAATTGACATGTGGACTAATGAGGAAGTGCCACATGGCAGTCCATACAACCACGTGGCAGGCCGTAAGGGACATGGTAGACACGTGGCATCCGGACAATACGTGGCAGGCATGTGATGTAGCAGGATAACTATGCAAGTGGATTACGTGGGACAATGGGTGGATGCCACGTGGCAGCAGGCAAATGCCCAATGAGGCCCAGTTACCGAAAATCCAAAAATAAAAAAAGGGGTTGGCTAGTGCCAACCCCCAATCTACCAAAGTTAGACGTATTCTTCCATATCTGGTCAACAACGAACAATCTGCTAGTGGGATCGCTAAACTTAGCAGAGTATCCCAACAAATGTATTATGGTTAAAACAATAAGCCAAAGGGAGGAGGCCCTCGAGCTTGACCCCGGGACCTCCCCCAACAACTCGCCCTTAATACACATTCACCAACCAATGGGGCAAACGACCATGTTGGTTTGTCCGCCTAGTTTTTCATTTAAAAGCTGACTTTTGCGAGGCGTGGAAGAGGAAGGCGCGCGCACCAGTCTGTACTGGGCATGGATTTCAATGCAAGAGTACTGTCATTAATTAATTGCAGGTGTAGGCACAAAAATCGAGATGAAATTTCTCAAGGGCCTAAAAGTGCTAGACGCAGATCGAGGTGTGGAGATAGTTATTTTTGGGTAGTTCGATGCCACGAATTCAATGGTGTTGTTTGTTTTCTGATTTGAGCAAAAAATTTGCAACTTAACTCCAGAATGAGGTATACTTATGTATTTTGCCAAATTCTTTTGTTGAGTTAATAAAAAGGCCTACCCATTTGAGACTAGGACCCGGAGACGTAGTCCACCAGGGACAAACTCCGTTATCAAGTTTTTTGTGTTCAGATCTGATGCATCTGTCTCTTCATTATTGAGTCATTCCTTCTTTATGGTGCACTTCAATTTATGCTCATTTAATACAATTCTTTAATAAGTCACATCGGTGAAAAGATCCTGGATCACTGAAGGAGGTCCACATTGAACACTAGGTGCAAGCCAAGGAATGGTGGAGTGTTGAACTCAAAAGCATTGTTACCCACAACCTTAGTGATGGTGTAAGGCCCATAACGAAGTGGGCAGAGCTTCCGATGGGGCCCTGTAAGACGTTCCTTCTACAAGTGTAACCAGACCTTGTCTCCAACCTGAAACTGGTGCGGTACCCTGTGTTGATCATGGCACTTCTTGTACTTAACATTAGCTTTCTATAAAATCTCATGGACCTGCTGGCGGATGTGCTGAATCCGCTCAATGAATCTGGTAGCTTTGTTGGTCTCAGACTGAACATGGGAAGAGTCTGTCTGTGTGGTTGCCAGAGGTAGTGCAACATTAATGGGACCCAAGGGTTGGAATCCCAGTCCCACCTAAAATGGGCTATGACTGGTGGATCTATGGAGAGCCATGTTGTAACTATGCTGAACATAGGGGAGACTCTCATCCCATGTATGCAAATGCTTAGAGTTGTATATGCACATGATGTGCATAATCATCCGATTGAAGACCTCTGTTTGACCATCTGTTTGGGGGTGGAAAGCAATGGATTTAGTGAACTTGGTGTCCAATAGTGACCAAAAAATCGACCAAAATGTGCTGATGAACCTCCTGTCCTGGTCAGAGATGATGGGCTGTGGTATTCCAAAATGGACCCACACTCGTTCGAAGAAGATCTTGGTAATATCTTCCACTGTGATGTTCTTCTTGCAGGCTGTGAGGATGGCCATCTTCGAAAATTGATCAATGACCACAAATACACAATCATTGCCTTGCTTGGTGGACGAAAGTATAGACATGTAATCATATAATCCTTGCTTCTTGATGGCTGGCTTGGAAATGGCACAGGCAGTGCAAGATCTGATATACTTGTTGATGTCCTGTCGAAGTTTTGGCCAATAAAAATATTTCTGGAGAACGACTACAATTTTCTCCATGCCAAAATGCCCTGCCACCCAACTGTAGTGGGCTTCCCAAATCAACTTTGCACGCTCGTTTGCAGGAACACAACGATGGCCCAAATGGCATAACATCTCGTCCTGAATGTGAAGATCGGTGACAGTCGCACCTGTACCCAAGAGCTGATAGGCGGTGGTGAAGTTTGGATCTTTCTGATAAAATTGGGCCCACTCAAATGTCTCATGTCCACAAGAATGGAGCATAGTGGTGAGTGCAGCCATGAGAGGTCGATTGAGGCAGTCATCGACACGATTTGTGCTCCCTGTCTTATACTTGATGTTCAGATGGAACTGTTGCAGGTAGGTGGACCACTTATGATGGCGGTCTCTGCAACTTCCCCTGTGTCTGTATGAATTGTAGAGGCTTGTGATCAGTGTGAATGATCGTCTCCTTTCCCAGAATGTAATGTTTCCATTGATGGCAGGTTTGTACAATGGAATACATTTCCTTGTCATAGGTGGGGTATTTATGGACATTATCTGAGAGTGTCTCACTATGGTATGCCACCAAATGACCGTGCTGAGTGAGAACAACACCTACAAGATAGTCAGATGCATCAGTCTAAATCTCAAACGGTTGTTGCAGATAAGGCAAGGAGAGTACTAGAGTTGAGCACAAACAATGCTTCAGATAATCAAATGCTCCTTGTTTTTCCTTTCCCCACCCAAAATTTTCCCTGCCACTGCCCTTGGTCACGTGGCTGAGGGCCCATGTAATATGGGAGAATACCAACACGAACCGTCGGTAGAAATTGGCCAGTCCAAAGAAGCTCCAAAGCTCGGTTAGTGTGGTCGGGGCTGGCCAGTCATGAATGAATTGGATCTTAGCGGGATCGACATGTACCCCATGCTCATCAACAATGTAGCCCAAGTATTGGACCCTGTTCATGCCAAAGGAACATTTTTCCAAGTTGGCATATAGCTTGTGTTGCCGCAAAGTGATCAAAACCTGTTGAATATGCCGCATGTACTCCTCCCAAGTTTTGCTGAAGATGAGGATGTCATCCAAATATACCACCACAAAAGAGTTGGTGAAGGGTCTCAATACATCATCCATCAACCTCATGAAAGTGGTGGGTGCATTTGTTAGGCCAAAGGGCATGACCAACCATTTGAAGAGACCTTCTTTAGATTTGAAAGTTGTCTTCTAGACATCAATTGGTTCGATGGGAACCTAGTGGTAGCCAGACTTTAGGTCAATCTTGCTGAGGAACTTTCCCCCCTTGAGTTGGTCAAGAAGGTCATCAATCCTAGGAATTAGGTATCGGTTTCTGACTGTGATTTTGTTTAATGCTTTGTAATCAATGTAGAGTTGCCAGGTCCCGTCCTTCTTCTGCACCAGTACAACTGGGCTTCTGCAAGGGGAGGAGCTTGGTCTGATGTGCCCCTTTTGAAGAAGATCTTGGATCTGACGCTTGATTTCATCATTTTCCATCAGCGAGCGCTGATATACTGGTTCGTTAGGCAGAGGTGCATCTGGGGTTAGATAAATTGGATGCCCGACTTGGAAGTGCATCGATACCCTGGTGGGTGAGGAGAATATGTCTCTGTATTCTCCGACGATCTCGCCCACTTTCTTCTGCTGCAAAGAGAGGCTTTGTGTAGAGGCCACATATGTAGCGCTGACTTTCTTCTTACTGTGAGCATGGATCACAGAGAAGACGAACTTCCTGGTCTGTGAAATGACCTTACTGCATTGCTTAGCAGAGATTAAAGAAATAGTGGTAGGCGATGCTACCTCTGGTATCTTGTACAATTGTATACCCAAAGTAATAATAACATTGCGGGGTCTAGACTCATACACGACATGACGCTTCCACAAATATGGTTGTCCTAAAATAACATCACAAACTTCAAGGGGAGCAATATCACAGAATACCTCATCTTTGAAGGGCTTGATGCCGTAGGGCAGACGACAGTGTTGGCTGACACAAAGATCTCTTCAAAGGCAAAGCCAGCCGATGGTGTAGGGTTGTGGGTGCGGTGTGATTGATAGGTCCAATCGCTTGATGACCTCTGTTGAGATTATGTTCTTCTGACTACCGCTATCGACAATGAAATTTAGCAGAGCCTCCTTTACCCACATTTGTGAGTGAAAGAGATGTTCCCCTTCCTCTGGTTCTTCTGGTTTGCTTGGCTGGACTTTGGTGGTAGCAACAATGGCACTGGGTTCAACATCAATAATCCGCTTCCCTCCTTCTAGATTTGGTTCAGAATCAGAATCGACCTCTGACTCGAAAGCCTTCAACTCAGCCATGAGTGACTGCTTGGAGCGACATTCTTCAGTGTTGTGCCAAGGGATTTTATGGTATTCACACCATTTTCCCGTGTCCTTCTTTGTCTTCTCATTTCCCTTATTGTGTTGCGGCTTGGACTGGTTGTCCTGAGAGTGGCCATCTATGCTCTGTCCCTTGCTGTGTGGGTTGGGGCCACCTTTGCCTTGCTTCGGCTGTGAGGAGTTTGCAGATCCAAACTCTCACCTCTTCTGCTTAAATTTCTGCTCGATCTTGACAACATATATATAAGTCGTACCCAATGAGCTGATGTCCATAAACTCCATTTTTGTTTGAATGTATCTATTCAAACAACCACGGTATTTGAGCACCATATGTCGCTCATAGTCTTTGATACCCAACTTGGTGCACATGGTATGGAAATTATTGGGGAAATTTGGTACTGTCTGGTCCCTTTCTTGACACAGAGTGGTCCATCTGGTGTATTGGTCCTCGTAGCTTCCAATAGGGTAGTACTGTTCTTTAATGGCATTCCAGAAGGAATCCCATGTAGGGGTAACCGCAAATATTGCAGATTCCTCTATGGCCCTTTGCTGAGAGTAAGTGTCCCACTATTCCTTAACATGGGGGACGACCTTGAGGAGTGCAAAAGTAATCTTTTCCCTATTAGAAAAATTATGGACCGAAAAATACCCTTTGAGCAAATTCAACCATTTATCTACAACATCCGCATCTATCAGTTCTTCAAATAATGGAATATCAAAATTTACCTTTACCTTCAAGGGGGTTGCATGGTTGCTTGATGAAGATGCTTCTCCTATGGGCAACCACTGAAGGATCTGTGCAAAGTTGTCCATCATTTCGTTCCTTTGTCACGCAAGGGCTTCCTCGAGAAACATTTTAAAAGGATCTCCTGCTCCATCATCTTTCTTTTCGTGTCCCATGGTTTTTCGGGCTCGATGCGACCGATCTTGCAACGAATCGATTGGTTTGAGTCCCAACTTCTTGTACCTAGATCTTGTTGGGGACATGCATAGAGAAAAATAAATGAAGAGCAAACTGCTCAAATACCACTGATCCAGATTTAGGAGCAGAACGAACTGATTAATAGACCTAATAGAATAAACAAAAAGATATGAAGAACAACACAAATATCCAGTGAACAATATCTTCTATTGAATAAATGAAATAAGATGAAACTGTAAAACTGCAGAACTAAAACACTTGCTCGAATGGTGGTAGCTATCTATGAGAAGAGATACGGATGATACACACATTTGTCTGAGTAGAATCATTACAATGAGGCTCTAGATTCCTTTTTAATATTACTCATGAATGCCAAAACCCTAGACATCCAAAAACCTAACCCTATGAGGTGAAACGCCAAAAGTCATGTGGGCCCTTATGGGTAAGTTGGTACCTCAATTGCCTAGGGTCATAACTTTTGCACACGACCTCCATTTTAGGTGCATGATAGCTTGTTGGAAAGGTTTTTTAGAGAACTATACATTACACCGTCAAACTCTAACTTTGTCTATAGTTTGATTGTGGCGAGCCAAAAAAACATTGTTTAGGGCTCCAAA
This sequence comes from Picea engelmannii, assembly GCA_009831015.1. Classification (NCBI taxonomy): domain Eukaryota; kingdom Viridiplantae; phylum Streptophyta; class Pinopsida; order Pinales; family Pinaceae; genus Picea; species Picea engelmannii. The sequence goes on along the minus strand of ML805091.1, from coordinate 243,743 downwards.
ACGGCCCTGGAAGTACAACAAGATGTACTGACATGAAAACATACACAATAAGCCATTTGGATTAGGTGAGAGGCCACCAGTATCCACCTGGAAGGTGTGTAGGGCTTCAGACAACCCCAAAAGTGTAGAACCCACAATTACAAAGAAGTACAAAAGAATGTGTTGGACTAAAAACTGACAAGAGGAGCCAGTTGGAATAGGCAGGAGGCCACCAATATCCACTTGGATAAAGAACTCACAGTAGACTTGGTCAATGGATAATGAAGCCACCTTGACAGAAAGCAAAATTCTTTTGAAGTATGACTCAAATTTTCATATTAAGACTTGGTATTCAACACCAAGTATATCCTATAGAGACTATGAAGTTTTTGTAGATTCAGAAGAAATCAAGACTTAGAGTAAGTCTGATCTCAGAAATGACCAGATGGAACAAAGAGACATCTTCCAGGATTGGCATACAGATGCCATGAGTTGAGAAGACTAGATCGTAGCTTTAGAGACCTCTAGGAGACATGAAATCTCCTGAGAAGATTCCCTTGTTTCAATGACAGAGGAGGAAGCCAGTCCAAAGGACTGTGATATGGATTTTGCCTTAAGACCAGAAGGGAAGTCAGTGGTGACTTCCAAGATTGATCTAACAAATCACGCATGTTGCAAATAATAATATAGAGATGTACAAAGCCTGATTTGTGTCTAGAGGATTCTCCCAACAAGAGGGAGAAGACTATGACAAGACAATTGCTCCAGTAATTAGAATAAGTATACATAGAACACACATGATTCATTAAAATAAGCCGACACAATATGGGATTCAGAGGGAGTAAGTATGACAATCCCTGTATTTGAGATTGAGTTATCTCTAGTGCCAATTGGTGCAGTGCATTAGTTAGGCCATGGAGACATGAATACTATAGAAGTTTGAGTTACATCCAGAGAAAAAGGAAGATCTACTTTCATTATCAGTTATTGAGCCACGCTCAGTTTCAGATGAATTTGTTGCCATGATAGAATAGAGGAGCTACTCTAAGAATGCAACATTTACAGTGGGAATGGAGCAATCATTCTCAACTTCAGAAATAGCAGCTGCAGGTGCAGAGTCCCAGTTCTAGAAGGAACAGTTCCAGAAAAAGTAGAGGAAATACTCTTAGGCAGTGAGATAGATAATGCTTTGCAGAAAGTACATAGAGATAACACATGATTGTGCGGATTAAGTTGCAGTTGAGCAAGTGTACTAGGTTGGTACAACGTGATGTGAAATTTTGGTTTCAAAGTACATGACAAGAAGACTCATGTATGCAAGTTGAAGCAAGCTCCAAGAGATTGGTATGGCAGGATTGCTAGTTTTCTGATGAGCTTGGGCGTTACCAAGAGTAAAGATGATCCCAACCTTTACTTCAAGATTTAGAATGATGGACCATTTATATTGTTGCTGTATGTGACAGATGAAGAAAATATCATCACAAATTGTAAGAAGAAGCTTGCCGCTGAATTTGAAATGAAGGACCTAGGCCCGATGCACTATTTCTTAGGTCTTGAAGTATGGTAGAGCCCATAAGAGATTTTCCTTAGTCAAGGAAAGTATGTTGTGGAAATTCTGAAGATATTTGACATGATGGACTGTAGAACCATGTCCACTCCTATGGAGACAAATCTGAATTTATTGGCTGATACTTCGTCAGAAATAGTTGATGTTACTCTATACAGACAGATGATTGGTTTGTTGATGTATCTGACGAATACCAGACCGACTATATGTTTTGCTGTGAACACCTTGATTTAGTATCTGGTGGAGCCCATATGTGTTCACCTTGTAGTTGCAAAGCATGTGATGAGATACCTTAAGGGTACGTTGGATTATGGTCTCTGTTATACTGGAGATCATGACTTCAGACTGTATGGTTATACTAATTCAGATTGGGCTGGAAGTGCTTCAAACAGAAAGAGAACTTCAAGATGTTGTTTCAGTTTTGGGTCAGCCATGACTTCATGGAAAAGCAGGAAGCAATCCAATATTGCTCTCAACACGACAAAAGCAGAGTACATTGCAACATGTTCCACTAGTTGTGAAGCCATATGGCTTCAGAAGTTTTTGACAGGTCTGTTCGATCTGGAGATGGAAGCCATCGTGATTCTATGTGATAACCAGAGTTGCATAAAGATGACAGAGAATAGAGTGTTCCATGATAAGGCAAAGCACATAAAGATCCAATATCACTACATTCGTGATATAGTGCAGAGGGGAGTTGTAAAGCTCCAATATGTTGGCACAAATGAGCATGTTGCAGATGTTTTGACTAAGCCTTTGTCTCGTGTGAAGTTTGAGTAGTTTCGAGACAAGCTTGGCATTATCCGAAAGGACCTCCCTTGAAAGGGGGATTGATGCTGATGATACTATGGTATCCTAACCAACCAATGGGTAGCTCCATTAGGATTTTATATCCTAGGGGACTGATCATCCTTAGGAAGATCCCAAAGGTCTGGTAAGGACGGTCTGTTAGAGTACCTGTGCATGTATATGCCAGCTGTGGTTAGTAGTGGTAGCTCAGTTAGGATTTTATATTCTAGGGAATCTTATGATTCCTGGGCAGATCCTGAAGGTTCGGTAAGGACGGTCTGTCAGAGTACCACTGATGTTGCTGAAGCACCTGTCTCATTGTTGTCACATGTTGATGATGTTGATGTTCCATCTTCATGCTGTTGATGATGATGATGTTATTCCAGCTTCGTGTTGTTGATGTTGATGTTCTAGATTCATGTTGTTGATGATGATGATGTTACTCCAACTCCATGCTGCAGATGATGATGATGTTCAGTTTCTACTGATGTTGATGATGAGAAAAACTTCCGATGACCTATATATATGACCGACAATATTCCCGATGTTGATGACAATGTCCCCTCCTCTTGATGATGTATTGAGTCTAGTCAGTTGTTATTAATGTTATCAGTAGAATACCCTTCTTGTTAAGGGGGAGTGTTGAATTATTGTAACTTCGAATAATATTCTACTTAATTTGAGTCATTATTGTATAGATCAAATCCCCTTTTGCGGATTGATCAAATCGGGTCTTGTATAATATCAAATCCCCTTTTGTGGATTGGTCAACATGTATTTGTAAATTCAGACCTTAGTAATTGTAAAGTGGTTTTAGCCACTTCTAGGAGAAGTCGACTCCACTAAGTGAAGAGTCACAACCCTAGTGCCACCTCACAACTTGTATTTATATGTGAGGATGGTGTCTCATTTGAACACACTCATCACACTAGCTCTGTAGCTATGAAGAAGTGCACAAGTCTTGGAGGAGTAGCTACGACAATTGGGGGTGACGTCAAGGAGGAATCTTGGTCTATGTCTCGGTATTTCTTGGTTTAGTGGTGCGCTACTCTTCCTAGTGAAGGAGTAGAGGAGGATATTCTGTTCAGTCTTTGGTCTATCTATATTGAGGAAGTTTTGTTGGGTTTTCCTCCCCATAAGAGTTTCCCATGATAGTCTGTGTGTCTCTATTGTTTATGTGATTGCATCTCTTTCAGTGATCTTATTTATGCATCTAATGTGCTAAATCATTATAACAATAAAGAAGAACCGTAACTACTAGTTATATGAGTAAAACTTCAACAAGAATTAGGGTTGCAGTCTAATCCAAGTCAATGGATTAGGGGTTTTTGGGTGCCACATGATCATATATATATATATTGTATTGTAAACACTGAAGTTGGATGATGAATCATAATTAGAGGTGCAACTCTAAACAAGTTGTTGGTTTTCCTGGTTGGGGTTTTCAGGGTAAATCTCTGTGTATATGTGTGATTGCCATTGTTTTCTTTTCTGTTTTAAGAATCTATGTGTGCATTACATTACTGTGAAAGGTTTAAAACTCACATTTGGTATAAGAGTGATTATTAGCTTCAGGGGGATGACTTTGTGGCTAAGGGTTTGACTCAGGTCCATGATAAACCTTGTTACAATGGGAGCTCTGCGGTATCGATTCTTGTGGTGAAAATAAATGGCGAGCAGTTCAAAGATAGAGATCAAAAAATTTAATGGGCAAAGTTTTGAGTTGTGGAAGGTTAATATGGAAGATCTGTTGGTAGACAAAGATCAATGGGTCATTGTAGATCCAAGTACTGCACCTATAGGAATTTCAACAGAAGACTGGGAAAAGTTGGATCAAAAGACAAAGAGAACAATTTGGTTGTGTCTCTCAGATTTAGTATTATTGAATGTGTCAGGGGAAGCTGCAATGGCATTATGAAATAAGTTAGGGGCTTTGTTGATCAAAATCTGGACCAGGGGGTCAAAATTTGCTCAATTTTCAAAGTGCTCGAAATGCGACGAAAACGGTGCCATTGCATCCGTCTCGTCTTCCTGATTCCGGCGGTATATTACTTTCTCAAATGAAGTCCGCATGGAGAAGATATCGCGATCTGTTCGCCGAGCCAAACATGCAAAAATTTGATGCTGACTGTACCTGTCCGTACAGTCCGTACAGGACACGTGTCAAGTTCGTACGGTCCGTACAACATACGTGGCATGTCCGTACAGGACATGTGGCGGCTCCAGGGCGTGACACGTGTCATGCATATTTGGCACTTTCAGCATACGGTTTGACCAATCTTGAAGTGACATGTGTCACCACTGGAAGGGTGACACGTGGCACATGATGACGTGGCAGGCCGTACATTCCGTACGATGGCGTGGCAGCTGAGTTGGCAGTGCTGACGTGGCGGTTTATGATTAGTTGGCAGTTGGACGAATCTGTTTGCCACGTGGCACCCGTTTATTGGCTATTGGGTTATTGTTTGGTTGTTCAAAAGTTTTTGGGGTCGACCGGATTCGAACCGGTGACCTCCCACTATGCCAAAGTTTTCAAAGACCTTCGCTAACCAATGTTCCGCCATTTGTTTCTTAACATGTGTATGGGTTTTTATTTATTTAAATTCATATACGTTGGTAATTGGAGTGGGGGGTCGGGCCAGGGCTTAGCCCCAGCCCGTGGTTTCGGCGTACACATATGTGACCAGGGGTGTTAACCATTTGTGCACGCGCATTTCGTTATATCACATTGCATTTGTAATGTATTTCATATATATAACATGTGTTATCGCGGGGTTTTTATATAACCAATGGTTTATTTTATGCCACGGTTATGTTATATGAACTATGGGTATTGCGCGTGGTTTGGGCGCGCGGTTTGGCATGGCCCGTGGTCGTTTGCCATGTTATATGACCGTGCCATATGATTATAACCCGACCGTTGTGTATCCGCGCGGAGTTTTGAACCTAACCCGTGGTTTATTCTATGCGTGGGCGCGTTTGGTGTATGGTTATACGGTTTTTTAAAACGGTGTTAACCACCTTTTTATAATACGCGAGGTCGTATGGAGGACGACATGTGCCCAGGTGCTAGGCGGTTGGGGGCTGGAGGCGCCCTAACCGTCCTACAGTTTGCACAGTTATTCGGAACCGCTCGGTGCTGGGTTTAAACACGCGTTTTGGAGCGTGTTCCAGGTTCATGCACACATAGGTGCGTTTTGTAGAACCAGTTCCAGCAAAGCTTGAAGGAGGAGAATGGAGGAGGTCTAACTTTCTTAGTTTTTGGCCGATTGAGGTGCCGTAAAAGCCCAGCTAGGGGTTTTTGGACGTGCTGGATCCATTGGTGTCGTTTCCACAGCTATTTGAAGACTCTTCATGCAATTTTTTCACCATTGAAGTTCCAGGAAGCTCCAGGGAGCTTGAAGCCCTCTTTGATGGAGGACATGGTTTGGTGAGCCTATATTTGTTTTCAGTGATTGAATAATCATTTTTGGCTAATTGATATGCTCTGAACACATTGGGACA
>ML805091.1:206707-233420 GCA_009831015.1 Picea engelmannii | reverse complement strand
CTCAGGGAAGCTTATGGCCACATGTAGAAGAGGTCATGCCCGGATGAGCCATGATCCGTTTTCAGAGTTCTATTAGTCGTTTTTGGGGTTTTTATGTGTTCTGATATCAATGGTACAGTTTGTTTTTCCATTGGAGTTGAGCAACAGCTTGTAAAAGAAATTTTGACTAATTAATCCCAGAGAGCCAAGTCCATTATGGAGGCTCAAGGAGATGTAGCCTGGAGGGGGGTGAACTCCTTTATCATGTTGTTCTTGTTGTGCGTTTGATGGTTTATTTGTTGCAAGTATTGTTGCTGTGTATTTATTTGATGTACATACTTAACCATCTAAAAGAACATTTGCTAACACATAAGCATTTACAAGAAGATACATGAACTTAACACATAAGTTTAAAATGCATATTTATACACATGAAGCAAGGTCCTGTAAAGTTTATTTTAATGAAGTAGGGGTGCTTGCATAGCATAACAAGTCACCCTTATATTTTCAGATCATTTGTATCCATCTAAGTCCTTGGTAAACGAACTATTCCTTCAGAAGAAGCTGTACAACCTAAGGATGAAAGATGGAGACTTAGTGACAAATCATATGAACGCCTTCAATACTATGGTAAGTTAATTATTGTCTGTTGATATTAATAATTATGATGAAGATAAATGTATTAATTTATTGTGCTCTTTACCAGAATCGTGGGATAGTCTGGTTGTGTCCATAAGCAGTAATGCAACTACTTTAAGTTTTGATGATGTGGTCTCATCCTTGTTGTTAGAGGAGATGAGGTAGAAAAATATGGAAAGCCAGAGCAAAAATACCTCATTTGTAAGAGGATGCTTCCAGGTAAGAAATAAAAATAAGTCCTCAAGTGGGAGATCTAAATCTCTACAAAAGAAAAAACCTTCGCAGATGAAGGAGGGGATGTGAACTTGGCCTCTTCAAGCACACATGCAGATCATGAAGCATGGTTGGTCGACTCAGGTGCACCATTTCATATGACTCCTCATAGAGAGTGGTTTTAGGAGTATGAAAGGTATGATGGGGGTGATGTTTTTTTGGAAGATGAATCAATAACCAAAATAGTAGGATGAGGAAAATGCAAGTTGAAGTTCATGGATGGTAGGATTAGAACACTCCCTAGTGTTCTGCACATCCTAGTATTGGCTAGGAATTTGATTTCTGTAAGCAAGATGGACGTTGCAGGTGTAAAAACAATGTTTGAGAAGGAAACATGTAAGATGGTTCGAGGAGCAATGGTGTTGCCGAGGGGAGTTCATATTGGAACTTTGTATAGGTTGTTGGGAACCGATATTAGTGATGGGTGCAACAGTTCCATTGTTTCTAGGATTGGATTTGAAGAGGGAAAAACTCCTATAGTCTCTAGAGAAAAGACTATGTCGTGGCATCAAAGACTGGGGCATATTAGAGAGAACGACCTTCGAGTACTACACGGTAAAGGCATGGTTGAAATTATGTCCAATTTCTCTTTGGATTTTGATTTCTGTGAACATTGCTTGTATGGGAAGCATAATCAGGTAAGATTCTCCTATGGTGCTACTTGGGCAAAGTGAATTCTACAGTTGATGCATAGTGATGTGTTTGGACCTATGATGATTCCATCACTAGGTAAATCTGTGTACTATGTTTCACTTATATACAACTTCTTCAGGAATGCATGGATTTATTTCCTTAGGAAGAAATATGAAGTCTTTGAAAAATTCAAAAAGTTTAATGCTCTTGTTGAAAATCAGATAGAGAAGAAAATTAAGATGCCGAGGACAAATAATAGTGGAGAATTCCATGGAAATAATTTCGAGGAATTATGTAAGAAATGCGATATAGAAAGGCATAATTCTACTCCATACACACCTTGAAAGAATGGATTTGTATAAAGGATGAACATGACAATGATGGAAAGATAAAGGAGCATGCTTAGTGGTGCCGGGTCGAGACAAGAATCTCGGGCAGAGGCAATGGACATTGCATGTTACCTCATAAATCAATCACCCTCATCAACGTTGGATGACATGACTCCACATGAGGTATAGATTGGTAAGAAACCCTCTCTTAGACATCTCAGGGTTTTTGGTTGTGATGCTTATGTACATGTGACAAAGAAAAACATGAACAAGTTGGATAAAAATGTTGAAAAGTGTATCTTTATTGTCTATAAAGATGGTATGAAAGGTTATAAGTTTTAGAACCCATAAACTAAGAAGTTACTGTATAGTCAAGATGTGGTATTTGGAGAAATAAAAGATGATGTCAAACAGGAAGTCCTACCAAGGGAGGAAGAACCAGAGAAAATAGAGTTCGAATTGAAGGATAATGAATCAGACATTACAAAATAACATGAATAAGAAGAAGAAGCGCCTCATACTTTAGTATTGAGGAGATTGGTTTGGGAAACAAGAAAATCGTAAAAGTATACTCGACCTGATTTCCGTTCAAATTTTGCTTTGTTTATTACTGATGATGATCCTAGAACTCTTAGGGAGGCAGTGGATTCATAGGATGGAAAACTCTAGAAAAAGGCCATGGTGGAAGAAACGACAACCTTGGAGAAGAATGAGGCTTGGGATCTAGTGGAGTTGTTGATTGGAAGAAATCCCATTGCAGTAAATGGATGTTTCAGAAGAAGTTGAATGCAGAAGGAAAAGTGGAGAAATACAAAGCTCAATTAGTTGCAAAAGTTTATTCCTAGGTAGAGGGAATTGACTTTGGTGAATTTTTTTCTCATATTGCCAAGTTAACTTTTATTAGATTTGTTTTATTTGTTGTTGTTACTTTTTATTGTGAAGTAGAATAGATGGATGTGAAGACAACATTCCTACATAGGGATTTGGAAAAAAAATCTACATAAAGAAACTAGAAGGATTTGCAGTGAAGGGAAAGAAAGAGCTAGTATGCAGGCTAAAAACGTCCTTGTATGGGTTAAAGAGATCACCAAGGATGTGGTATAAAAAATATGATACTTATATGTTGGGACTTAACTTCACAAGGAGCAAATCCGATCATTGCGTGTATTTTAAATTAATTGGTGATCGTCTTATTTATTTGGTCTTGTATGTGGATGATATGTTGTTGATAGGAAATGACAAGGAAATTATCCACGATGTGAAGACTTAGTTGTCCTCTAAATTTGACATGAAGGATATTGGTGCTACAAATTTCATTTTGGGCATGGAAATTAAAAGAGATGGACAAACAAGAAACTTCGGTTAAATTAGAGGAAATATGTCGAGACAATACTGCAAAGGTTTAATATGCATGAATGTAGATCGGTCAGGGTTCCTATTCCTGTAGGTGTAAAGTTATCTATAGATTGGTGTCCCATGACACATGAAGAGGAAGAGGACATGTACCATGTTTCATATTCTAGCGTGGATGCTAGTTTGATGTATGCAATGGTTTGTACTAGACTGGACATTTCACATGAAGTGATATTTTTGAGTAGGAATATGTCAAAACTAGGGAAGGAGCAATGGACAACAATAAAGAGGGTTTTCAGGTATTTGCGTGGCACTACTAGTTATGGATTGTGTTACCAATGAAGACCAAGATTGGATAGAGTGTTGTGCATACATTGATTTGTTGATGTAGACTGGGCTGGAGATCTGGATCACATAAGATCTACAAGTGGGTATGTGTTTAACCTATTTTGAGCAATCAAAGGGATGAGCAAAAGATAGTCTGTAGTGACACTCTCAACTATAGAAGATGAATACATGGAAACCACTCATGCCAGCAAGGAAACAATATGGTCACAGATATTTTGTTCATGTATTTGAGTTGGTACAACAAGTTGTAAGGATAATGTTGTAGGGGCTAGTCGACTAGATCCGCCAGTCGACTAAGAGATAGTTGGTCAACTATTGTAGTCGGAAATGTAAGTCGGTCGAAGTATATGCTAACCGACAGACCCAGGCAGTTAAGTAGTTACAACTGCCTGGTAACTAGACATATAGGAATATAAATAGACAAGTACATGGAGACTCAGATAGTTCTATGCGTGAGGTTGTATACATTGTATTGCATTGCTATATCCTTTAATAAATACATATATTTTGGCTCTCACTACTTGTGTATTTCATTGTCTATATGTGTGTATCTTCTATGTTTCTTATGTAAGGACTACTGGTAACTCTACCTACTTTCCCCTAGATTACAAGACAAAACATATCGATGTTCAATATCTCTTTGTGAGAGATATGGTTGAAGACAAGAAGGTGGGAACTTTGAAGAACATTGCATATTCATTGACAAAGTCCATGAGCACTGAGAAGTTCTCTTGGTGTAGAGAAACAATGGGAATTGTTGCCCTGAATTGTTGACTATGTAATCTTGTGACCCCCTATATGCAAAGAAAACAATAAGTGGGAGAATGTTGGGTATGTGTTATTTTCTTTGCATGACCAAGCCCACGTGCGATTTGTTGTGCTGGGCATAGTGGGAGGGTCACAAGGGGGGTGCAACTCCCATAAATTTTTATTTTGGGTGGTTTTGCATCGGTTTTTTAGCGATTTTCAACACACAAATTTCACTTTGGTGGTTTAATGATGCATGGTATTTCAGCCCATGGTATTCTAATTCTGGTTAAGGAATTAGGGTTGTAGTCTAATTAGGTTCAATGGATTAGGGGTTTTTAGGTGCCACAAGATCCTATATATATTGTATTGTAAACAATGAAGTTGAATGATGAATAAGAAATAAAGGTAAGACTCTAAACATGTTGTTTTACACGGTTTGGGTTTCTAGGGTAAATCTCTGTATATATGTGTGATTTCCATTGTTTTGTTTTTTGTTTTAAGAATCTATGTGTGCATTACATTACTGTGAAAGGTTTAAAACTTACACAAAGGAACCGACAAAGTTGATTGAATTGTTTTGTATAGTTGCTTGAGAATGATGCACCATATTCAAATCCTGTTTGAAATCGTAATTGGCGTGCTGCAGGGAATGAGTTTGCAAGCCTATCTGGTAACTATTTTTAAAACCATTGTAATTCCCCATCTCTCCTTTGCTCCTATGCATGAAGTTCTTCCTCAAGTTTGGCTACATTTTTCTTCTGTTTCTCCATCTCGCAGCCTAGATTTCTCAAATTTTCCTTGGTTTACTCTGATTCTCAAGTGGGGCACTTGCAATTCAATTTGTTTCTTCTCCACATGTTCTTCAACTTCACGATGCTTGCAAATTTGTACATGATGCCAAGGTGGGAGAAACAAACTGTTGAATTCCAATTGAGGCAGAACGAAGGGGACTAAAGACTGAACACAATACAGATAACCTTGGAGACCCCTGTTTCGAAATTGAAAACAAAATGTGAGCGTGCAAGGGAACTAATGACATAACTCATAGGTGTGATAAACGAAGGGGGGTTGTAATGAAGAGTCATGGTGAATGACATATGAGGAAGGGGAGGAGATCTCCTACATGCAAAAATATTTATAGCCAAGTACACTTTAATAACAGGATCGTGTGCCAAACGAGTGACACACCAGACGTGTGCTTCATTCATACGATTATGACAGAGGGGAAACATTTTTCCAAGAGTTGATGAATGCTTGGAGTTCTTAATGGTGTGGGTCTCATCATTTTTTTTTATGGTTAGACACGTTTTCTTAAGGTAGGAGTTGCATAGAAATCTCACCATTTCTCATAAGCTTTCCTTGGTCTAAATTCCTGTCCTGTTTGGCTAGTGAGTTGGATTTATGATTCAACTTCTGAAGAACATGAAAGTGCTCAATTTTCCATATTCTTTCCTCTTCTTTGGCCATCCTTTGCAAGATTCTATGTAGACTTTACAATTCACTCACGCTTTGGTTTTTCATTCCCTTAATGACTAACTTGGAGTCCCCAATTACAATAATTTCTGGTGTTTTCTCTGCATTTATAAGTTTCAAACCCATGTAGACTGCCATAGCCTCTACTTGATTATTTGTGGAATGACCCAATGCCAATGAAAAGGATAATTTCTCTATTCCATTGGGATTGTATATGACCCCCCCTCCTCGCGTGCGCCCATCGCCCCTATGTTTTTGTGTATTATTAAGGAGTTATTACAAATCTTTAATTTGGTGACATGAGTTAAAAATTTTCATTGTTCTATGAACTAAATATAATTTGGTAGGCTTACCATCTTCATAATACATTTTGGATGCTCCATTTATAACTAATGGAGGATTTGTTCAACAAGTTTTGTATGTTTCTTACTCATTCATACGTGGACAATAATTATAATCCCAGTGCCAATAACAAGACCTACCAACGAATTAATAATCAATGGACATATGGGAAGAGGATGTGAGGGACGAGGTTGTGAGAGATACTTGTTCATATTCAAATGAACCTCAGGTTGAAGGTCGCTGTGACATCTTTGTGAATTTTAGTAATGGCTTTGTTGTTATATTGTGCTTTGTGTTGGTTAAGTTTGGGAACATGGTTCTAGGTGGTTGTCAATATTTTATGATGGTTTACAATGTGATTTTATGAGATTTTTTTTAAATGTTGTGCTAGAAAAGTTATTGGATCACAATTGTTGCACAAGAAAAGTGTAAGTTTTGAAAATTACAACAATTTTCAATACTTTTATATTTGACTCGGGTAACCATAGTTAATGTCCATTAAAATACAAATGGTAGAGACCTAAGTAGGAAACACAAAAACATTATTCACAATAAGTGTCCTCTTAGTGTCACTTTTAAAGTCCCTAGTTTGAAATTATTTTACCCAATGAATAACTAAATGATGAGTCCTACGATTACTTTTTTTTTATCATTCCTTCCTCATCCATTTTCCTTGTATAGTTTCCTAACATTCCCTTTTGAATACCCAATACATTCCCAAGTTATTGATATAAACCATTTCAAATATATCTAATAATTGTTTTTATGTCAATTGGGTATAGTTTAAGTAGTTGCAAGGAAAAAGTTGTTACCCTCCCCAGTTGTGTTCAAATCTCACTTTGTGACATGTTGCTTTTAGTGAGTCGATTGTTGATGAGATATGCATGATTTATTTATGAGTTGTTGACTTGGTATTATGCAGTGAAGAATCCATGTTTCACCTTAGGTATCATCCTTGGAATGAGGGGAAGTGCCTAAAAGGTTTCCCCTGAGATGTGTTAAAAATATTAAAAATAATAATCTAATAATTTATTTTAAATTGATATGCTTTGACTTGATTATGGATGAAATGAGATTAATATTTGAGTTATCTAAGTTTCCAAATTTGAATGTGTAGTTTATGTTGTGAAATATTTACCCTTAGTATAAGATATAATCGCTACAAGGTCTCAACATTAAATGAGTGCACTTTATGATAAGAATGTCCAAGCAAGATTATAACGTTCCAACAGCTATGATTATTCAATACACATTCATTGAGCAATCATTGTAGTTTGATAAGATATTTGAGGGAGAATGTCACCATTTCAAAACACTTAACATTGAATTCAGCTTGAGGTGGAGTGGGCATTATTTTCTAGTTGATTTTATAGCTCCACAAGTTAGCCAAAAATTGGGAAGGCTCTAACTGTATGAGAGCATTTCCAATATTGTAAAAATACATTTGAATGAGAAATGGGTTCTCTAGAATTCAACCTAGGGGAATCCAAGGTCATTTTTATATTTAAGGAGGGCATGGGAGCTCTCATAGGTTAGCTAGCAACAACCAATTTTTTTTTTTCCTTCAATGGGACAATGTAATTTCAAATTTTAGCCAACAAAATATCACATTTCTTAGTTTTGAATTGCTTACTTGCTGTGAATAGTGTTTTCCTTTTTGGGATTCAATCCATTGCTTGGTTCAAAGTAAAGGCCCACTCTAAAGATGCAAATGGACGTTGAATTCCCTTTGTCCATATATTAGGCTGTTGTTGTTTTATTTCTCTCTCAATGGCTATAACTTTCGCTTTGCATTTCTATTCATTTACTTGTTTATTTCCTTTAATGGTTGTAGCCTTCCTTATGCAATTCTATTTAATCTTGTTTCATGTATATCTTTGAATGCTTTTGCTTCTTTCCATTATGATGACTAATTCTTTGGGGTGGATCTTATGAATCTATAACATGATGAAGTGATGCTATGAGGGTTTCTTGATCTAGTAGCTGCATGGCGATCATTGATTCAATGAACCCTTTTTAGTACGATTAACTTCTCATCTATTATGCAATGCTCTTATCTATATCTATCTTCTAGCATACTGGAAGAAGAGATGGAAGTGAAATCCATTTACCTTAGTCCATGAGAGATGAATCAAAATGAGTTTCTAAAGTTGTTCATTTTCCTTATCACAATCTTATTAGAGTTTTTAGATTATATTTTATTCAGAGTGTGAGATTGTTTGTTCTAGATCTATTGTGAGTTCTTGAGATAGTTCCCTTTATTCAAAGTGCAAGAATGCTTATTCTGGCTATTTTGATTTTGAATGGGTTAGTGTAAATTAGATTTCCTTCACCTAGCATGCAACAAGTGGTTGTGTCCGTTTTGTTAAATGATGAGTCCGTTACAATTCATTCACAGGGCATTATAATACATATTAGTAAAGACAAGATCTTGTGGTTGCATATATAGTGCATGACACCTCTAAAGAGTTTGGTTTGATAATTTAAGTGTGCCATCGAGATTTTGTGACATAGTTATTGTTAGAATACCTTGGCCCATCACTTTTTGGCACCGTTGCCAAAGAGTTGTTGAAACCACATAGAGTTAAACTTTTTGAGATTTGAGATATACACTGTAGGGGTAGTTAAGGTTGAAGGTCAACATTCAAAATTTCATGCGTCTCTACGTGGTGTTTTCACTGCTGTGATAGTTTTTTAAAGTAATTTTTAGATGCACAAATCAATAATTTAGATATCTCTTGCAACTTTTTTTTTTTTTTTTTAAATCAGTGCAGGGTAAGCACAAATAATCCATATGAATAGGAGACAACTCTTTTCAATTGCTTTAATTTTTCATTATGACAAATGCCTTTTGGTTTTAAGGTTAATATGGAATCTATGGTGTGTGGTTTATCTCTGTTATTTCTATCAAAACCCCATGTCCAAATTATTTTGTTTTGTTGCATTGATTTAGATTTTCATTTGATAAATAATTCAAGGGGCTTCAAAACACATTTTATTTTCATTTCTCTCCACCACTATACCATTATTTTCATTCACCGATCCTTCCATCCTACCAGTTCTCTTATTTCCTATTCTTTATCTACCTTTCTTTTCTCTTCATATCTCTATTATTTTTTTATTTCTATTATATTTATCTTTTATCCTTTTTTCTATTCTTTCACCTTTCATTTCCTTATTTTATTATCACTATTTTTGTCCTTCACATCCCCCTTTCCACCTCGCTCTTATTACTTCTTCATGTCTCCTTCATCTTATTTCATATTTTCCTTCTCCATTCATCTCATTCTCTTTCTTTTATTTTATACTTCCCATTTAACACATGGTTGACAATCATTTACCTTTAACCCCTCGTCATACTCATTTTTTTTCCCATCTCCACTCCAAGTACTCACTTAAAACCTAGTGTAACCACACAATTAATCTATTTTTTCTTAAAGGTATATTGGTTGTAATGGTAGTCCATATTATTCAATGTATTGATGTTGAACTTGGTATTGGTTGCATGAATACATATAGAATCATTCAAATGCCACTCACTAGTGCTATCAAAGCATAGGAGAATGAGTAACAAACACATTTCTTAGCCAAAGGAGGCCAACACAATCACATTAGTTAACTCTAGGTATGTCCTTAAAATTCCTCAATATTTTAATTCTTTTGGGTAATCAATGAATCAACCTCCTTTCCCAAAAACATCAATCCCTCTTGCATCTCCTTCACATAAAAAAATGTTCTCATCTTGCACCAACCCCAATAAAAACTAGCCAAGTTGGCACACCATAGTGAGATGGTGATTTCATTAAGTTATCTAGGCTATCATGAACCCAACTTGTTGCCAAAATAATTATTGCTTAAGAAGAAGAAGAATAATGCAAGATCGTGTGCTACATTTCCTTCAAAAGAGAAATGCCTCGTTCTATAATACAAGTTCCTAAGAGTGTCATCATATCCTCCTATAAATCTACATCAACTATAGTCAACATTGTCAAATCATTGTTTATGCCCAACCAAATTTGCTTTCATAATAACATAGAGTTCACAACAACTTTCAAATATAAAAAATCTCTCCAACCATATATATTGAATAAAACCTTCTCTAGTTTAGTATCAGGAGTCGAATCAAACTTTCTCTCATGTTATAATACTACTGAAGACATATGGAAAGGTATTGTGCAAATGCATACTAGGAAAATAATGAGTTGAGAGCTCCCATTTAGCTTACAAATGCAAAGTAATGGCTTGTGGTATAGCTAAAATGTAAGAAACAACATGAACCACAAGCAAATTTGAAGATGATGCATATTCAAGGGTTCAAATGGAAGCATATAATTTCAAAGCAACACTGACATCTTCAACAAAGAATAAAAATAGAGAATCATCAAGAGTCTCATCCTCTCAAGAATTGGATGTTGATTTAAATATTGTTCTCAAAGTTCAACACTGTGAACATTTATACTCATTTGTTTAGCTCTAGATCCATGAGATACAATTGTTTCCAAAAAAATTGTATACATCAATCCCCCATAGAATCAATACCCTCATTTCGAGCTTTGAACAAGGTTTACAAGCAAACACTTAAAAAGATTAGTAGAATAAATAAAACAAAGAGTTGAGTAGAGATATCTGAAATCAAGATCTAAGTTTCGAAGATGTATACACATATGCTTTTTCATCATTGTTCAAAATCGAGGAATGAACTTCAAGGACTGATATTGAGAGTGGAATCAAAGCTTTAAAATACAAAAATATTACAAGTGCAAGATTCACCCCATTCTACTGTTGGCATTTAAGTTGAAATTAAAATTCTCTTATTGCTTTCTAGATTATGAATTCTAGATTTTCAAGGTTTCCATCCAAAGAAAATAGTTGCAATTATTCTTATAATACAAGAAAACCAGTTCATAGTGGCATTGATATATAAAACTCAATCTATATTGCATGTCAACAAAATTACACTTGTACTATATGGTTTACAAACTATCTCTGTATCCATGGAGTACAAATGTTTTCAAAAGATTGGTACGCATTAGCACTAAGAGGATATCATTGATAGGACAACAAGGAGTGGAGCAAACATAAAGAGCATACATCAATTGGTGGATCAAAATCAAGGTTTGATTTCCATTATGGACTTTCATCATAAGATTAATCAATTCCATCGATGGTATGATCTTGAATATCATCTTTTCTTGCATGTAATAGAACAAAATGATAACAAGTATGAAATGCACATTATTATTAATAAGAATGGCCACAAATGTTATAACATGAGAAGATTCCAAGCAAGGATTTGCTTTCAACAAATTTTAATAGGTTGCTTCAGGAAACAAGTATATTGTCACCACAACTCCACAAAAAACAAGATTGCAATGTTGTCGTCACTTTGAGGAAATGCATTCAAGCTATGGATTCGAGATTCGAGAGAATCTTGGTAAAAAGGGTCTCAAAAAAATTCAAGAATGAAAGTTCCACAAGCTCCAGTGACCAAACTTGATATGTTAATTATGTGGTTAAGCCCTCATATGCACTCCAAAAAGGAATTCAACAAAATATGGCAACAAAGTGAATTCACCAACAAGACAAGTGTTATAACCCTATATTTCATAGCATCACCTAGTGATTAGAATTTCTTCCTCCAGTCATATTTTATTGTAAATAATATTTTATTCTGCAAATGATTTACAAAAAGAAAAAGAAAAAGAAAAGAAAAAGAAAAAGAAAAAGAAAAAGAAAAGAAAGGAAAATAAAAGAAAAGAAAAAGAAACGGATAAAAATAGAAAAAGTGAGAAGAGGGTATAAAAAATAATAAAAGACAAAAATAAAAAAGAGAAAATATAAAACCCCATGACAAATAAATTTGGTTTGAATCATACTGTATAAACATGATCAAACTTTTTGAATTTATGTTGATAGGTTAGTGAATAAATTTGGTCAAACAGTTTAATCTTGGCCAAATTAGCTAGGTTAGAGAAATATTAATCCAACAGTCTAAGCTGGATTAATATGTTAGTTGATTATGCTAGGAGTTAGTTTAGTGATGTTTATTTCAATAAAAGTTGAAAAGGGATTGTTAAAATACCCTTTGTTTGAGTAAATTTGGATATTTTTACCTTAGAAAATAAGACCATGGTGTAAAAGTGGGAAAGGCTAAGCTTAATGCTACCCATTGTATGTTTTTATCCTAAGTTTTCTAATGGATAAGACTTTTTGTTGCATAGCGACTAAATTCTACACAAGTTTCAACGATGACATCCAGGAGCGCCCAAATTGATGGTCCTCAGAGCATTTTGGACCCCCCGGACCTTTTTGCCTTTAACGGTGGGGGGGGGGGGTCTGAAAAAGCGGTTTACCCCACACTGGCCCCACCTTACGTGTCACTCTCTCAGCATTTCAGACCCCCCCACTCAAATCCACTTACCACCTACCCCCCCCTCCAGAATCCTGCTAAACCATTATCCAATACCGCTCACCTCACTCCGCCACCATACCCCACTACCACCTGTCGTGTGTCAAATACCACATACCCCTTAGCCAATAAATACCCTCCCTATGACCGTTAATCACCTCGCGCCATAACAGACACCTCCATTGCACTGTAAAATCCTGTTTCTTCAGCCTGTAACACTATTTGCCGATGCATACACTGTGGACACCGCGCCAAAGCAAGCTTCCAAGCCAATTTCCATGACTGCTCACCGTCAACAAACACAAATTCACCTAGGTAATTATAGTCCGCCATTACTCTACCTTATAACTCTATTAATCATGGTTCCCAAAGCCAAATCCGCTGAAACTTTTGAGAACCCGATTCTTACGCCTCCTATCGACCTGGATCATATTCCCTTGGAGGATAAGGATTACAAGATCACGGAGCCAAAGTGTGAATTCGACTTCTTCGAATTGCACTCTTGGCTAAAAGATATATTTCTGGAGCAGAGCGACGAAATTGGACTCTGGAGTCCAATTTACCTCTGTATATGTTCCCTTAGACCTTCCACTTCCCCAAATTCACTTTGAAATGCCAAGCTCATTATTTGCCTAACCAAAGGGCCATTGCTTCCTCTTCTGGCGAAACCTAGTTCTCTATTACCTCTAAATCCATTGACCAGATGCTACAAATCCAAAGAAGCGACCCTGCAATCCCATTTTCCATCGAGGCCCTGAACGACCTATACCAGAAGCTCACCTTCCCCTAAAGAGCCCAAATTTTTGAGATTTTCTGCTAGAAGACGTTTAATTGCCGAAGAAAAATCCCCCCTATCCATCCTCCATATTCTCTGTCAGGGCCAACCAGATCATTTCCATCCTCTGTTACATGTTAGGATACTTCTTAGATGAATGGGTAGATGAGCCTATCTTAGGTTTTTTATCCATTTTTTCCACAGAAGAAAGAGCCACAGTTCAATTTGAATTCAGTCAGTTTCTGGCTGATAACATATATGATCATCTTTTCAGGTTTTCAACCGAAGGAATGTTAAGATATTCCTCAGTCCTGGTATATTTGTTCTTGTTTTTCCAGTGAGACAGGTTTCCATATGCCCTTCAGAAATTAAACCAAGAAGGAAACCCACAATCAGTGACTTCATGGACCTCACTAGTGAGGAAAAATTCAACTGAATTCAACTTCAAGGACTTCATAGACCAGTTCTATCATCCAATTATTTGCATGTTGAACAACAATATAGATCCAAGAATAAATGAGGAAATTCAGAGAATCCTTCACCTCTCTGATCTAGCCAAAACAGGGGATTGGTATTTATACCAAAACCACACTGAGATAAGAGTGTATGGATGTGAGCTGCCACCATACAGTTTGCCAAAATATCTCCCTGTGAGGATTTTTGCACTAGAATACATAAGGCAGATGGTGAAATTTGATGATATCCATTTTGTTGCAGTCAAGAAGAAACAACAACTCAGAATCAAGACCCAAATTGGCCCTTTTATATGCAACAACAGAGTTGCGGGAGAAGAGGCAGACAACCTCTTGAAACATATGAGTTCACTCAGAGTTTCACATGGACTTATGACCCATTTGGTGTCATCTCAGAGCTCAAAGTCAAACAAAGGAGCACTCCTTATGCTCACATACAGAAGACAAAAGTGGAAAAGTATATGAACCAGACATAATGGAAAGAAAACACATTGCTGGAAACAAAAGAACAACCTCCCCCTGTCACTGCTTCACATACCAACACACCTCAAATGAAAATAGAAAAGAGAGTAAGGAAGAACGTTTCCCCTTCAGTCACATAGGTATCAGTTGAAGACTTCCAAGTCTACAGAAAAAGGGCCAAAACCAGTCTCACACCGGATCTGCTCAAAAAAGGAGAAATGCAGTCCACCATAGTCATGGAGGGACCACATTCCCCAGCCTTTTCAGATAGTTAGTTCATAGTGTCCACATATTCATCTAAAAAACAAACAAACATTACTCTGTCAGCCAAATAATCTCATGAGAAAATACAATCAAATATCTTTGACAAGTATAAGCAGATCAAATAGAGGAATGAACTCCTCAACAACAACACATATGCTCAGTTCTGGAAGCAGACCTCCACTGCTCAACACAAACTGCTGTCAACATTTGACACAGAGAAAGGAAGAATGCAAATGGCATTACTGCAAGCACAAGTTCCTCATCCCAAGACAATTGCTGACTACAAGAAGACTTCCTTTGAGTTTGATGTGAAAGATGTCCATCTGGTGGATCAAATGGACATGCACAAGAAAACATAGGAGATGATATTCTCCACCTTGACAAACACCTCATTGACTACTTCAAAATTGCAGGTGTCCCTGAATAACATTCAATTCCAATTGAAGCTGGAGAAAATCTCTTCTTTGGCCAAAGACAACAAGATCAAATCACTAGAAGAATTGGTGTTGAAGATTGGGTATGACCCAACAAATGTCAAGGCAACAAAGGAGTTATTGAAGAAAAAGAATGCTAATATAGCATCTTTGAGAAAGCAACTGAACCTTCCAACTACAAAATGTTCAAAATCCAAAGAGGTGGCTGAGACTGAAGGCCACAAAGAAGAAATGATGAAGCTTATCATGGAACATAATGCACAGATAAGAGATATGGAAGCAGAAATGGATAAACCGATAAAGGAGAAGGAACATAGTGTATAAATGGCCATGATCCCACTGGAGGTAGTCCCTCTGACAGGAATTAGATCAACAGAAGCATCTACATCAGTAGAGATTCCATCAACAATCCCAATACAAGTTCTAGATGCATCTGAGAAACTTGTGAATTCCATGGAAGACATGTCCCTCCAAGGGGAGGATATAAAAAAACTGCAAGAAGAGGTGAAAAACCTCCAAGAGATGAAGTCAATGTTCCAAGCCAGTCACCATGCAGAAATGCACAAGTCTCAAAGGCTTAGTAAACAACTACATCAACTACAAAAAGAGTCTGTCATGGCAAAGACCTTAGCTTAAGCTAAGGAAAACATCTGGGTGGATATCAACAAGTCTATGGCAGAAATATGGCTATCCATACAGACCATCTTTGAACAACATGAATTGGTACAAAATTCCATAAAATCAATTGGGAAAATCAAATAAGAGCTTGGAGAAAGACCTACAGAGGCCATTGAACTCATCAGATTCCTAAACTCCAAAAACAAACAGGAGTTAGAAGAAATGAAAATTGAAGACAGGACAAAGACCATCCTTGAGATCAAGAAGGTCTTGACCAAGAAAGGATTGATGTTGCAACTAGAAGAGAAGGCTCAGGTGATGGGCATTGGAGTGAAAATATTTTTCAGTAAGATTGAAGTACTCCATAAGAAAGGTCTCCCTCGACTATTAGTACTCAATGACAAGTTAATCACTCAATCAGATTATAAACATAAAATCAGTGCAATGGCAAAGGACAGTTCCAAGTTTGCAAGGATACAGGGAAACATTACTGGTAAATCTTTCCTAGAGACATTACAGTTGGAGCTGAGTATTCAGCATGAAATTAAACATATCTTCATCACCAAGCCCACTTTTTCCAAGTATACTGAAATGGATGAAATATACATAAAGTTACTCAAGGTTTCCATTTCTGGTAAAAAGAGATGGGAAGATCTATGCTCTTTACTTGAGTAAAAAATTTTTTGAGGTTCGATTTAGCATGGAGCAGCCAACCAAAGTCAAAGTTATGAATCAACAACCACTTTCCACCAAATCAACACCAAGGATCTGAGCAAATCAACAAAATTCCTATATTTTTGTAATTTGAGATCTAATTAGTTAGATATTTCCTCCATAATATCCTAGTCATTTATGACAAGATCTGATATAAATAGTTTTATAAATACATCTTCTTTCGAAGTATAGAGGCTTGATTTTTGCACCCATGAGCTATTGTGTAATTTTTCAAAGGATCGACCAGTAATAAAACATGTTTATTCATAGGATTCTTGTGTCAGATTGTTGGTGATCTCTCTCTCTCTCTCTCTCTCTCTCTTTGTTAAAAGTTTTCTTACTATCTGTGATCATTTATGTATTTCAAATTCTAATCATTAAAAGAAAGTCAATAGAACATAATTTATCTTGTATACTCTGTTTCTAGTCTTTTAATGATCTGTATGTTTTCATTTGAAATTGAGTAAGGGGATTTTTAACTGCTCCTTTTCTTGGTGGACTTTCCCCTCTTGTTCTATCTTATTCATTTCATTAATATCAATAGATCCAACCGTTTTACTACCCTGCCCTGTGAAGAAAACCTCATAAAAATATGAATATGATCTTCATCTTTAAATACAGACCCCTTAGCCCAATGGAAAATTAAGCATTCATTCAGCCAATTATTACAAACAAACAAACAAATCCGAACTGTCATAACTAGCCTAACATTTAAAACTTAAACAAATCTAAATAATACAGAGATATCCCTCTCTGAAGCTGGCAGGGCTAGATACTAGCTTCAAAAGTGGTTTTGGTAGTTACCTCTGTCAATTTCTTCTACCCTTATACAACCTCTGGAAATTACAGAGTGCTAACATAGTAGCGACCATACTGGGGAACTGAACAAATTTTCCAACTTTATGAATTGTCTTCCCTAAGTAAGAAAACATTATTTTTGAACAATCAAAGATCTAAATTCAAGAGATAAATGTTCAGAGGTTGTTAAAATTTCTAAAAAATTAGTTAGGTTTCTAAAAGTTTAAGTTCTGGCTCCAAAAAGAATTCATACCAGATCTCACCCGGATCTAGAACCTGTAAAATTAGTAGATAATCTAGAAAAATTAATTAGAAAAAGAAGTACAACAAAAAGTCAAGGGAGTAGTAGTCCTCTTCCTAGGGCCACCTCTCTTCCAGAGAAGTTTGTCACAATTCAAGACATCCAGTTTGATCTACCTTTTGAGCATAGCCTTTTCAGAACCAAATATGATAACTTTGTGGATGAAACAATTTTAGATCAAGATATCCTCCAATCTAGAACCCGCGAAAGATACTCTCCTGGAGTAGATATTGATCATCAGATCCTTCAAGATTTTGAGAAATTACAAGATCTAGCATCAAACTTTGATCAAGCTTTGCATAAAGACTACATTCAACAGTCTGTTGAACTTTCTGCCCTTTCCATCTCTACATCTTCTATTAATCCTCAAGTAACTCATCCTATATCTTCCAGCCTTGCCTCTTCCACATCTTCCACCACTTCTCCAACAATTATACATGTTACCATCCAGCCTGCTACATGAGTTCTTGCTATCCAACCTCCTCCACCAATCATGACAACAAGATATGCTCCCCTTGTTTTGGCTGCTCCCTTACATAATATGCCCCAAGATTATCAAACTAGGATTCCTCAGTTTGATGGCACCGGAAGTATGACTGCACAACAACATGAATGACTTCTTCGACCTGCAAGAAGTAGATGAGGTAGATGTCCAAATGAGACTCTTTGCCCAAAGTTTAACTGGTGATGTTAAGAAATGGTTCAAAGCCTTACCAGCCACTAGCCTTAATGATATTACTGCCTTTCACCCGTGTTTTTTCAATAGATGGGAAGTAAAGAAAAATCTACTTCAAATATTATCTAAATATGAAAGTATCAAAAGAAACCAAGAGGAAAGTGTACATGATTATTGCACTCGCTTCAACAATATTTATAATGAAATTCCAACTAACATTAAACCTCCTCAAGGCTTAGCTTTGATTAAGTTCCCTGATGGTTTTGATGCTGACATGTCTTACCAATTGAGAGAGAGAAACCCTACAACTTTGGAAGAAATGCAAAGATGTGCTGTGAGTGTAGAGGCAAATCTGTTGGCTAAGAGAGCTAGACAAAGAAATGAAATGAGAGTAACTGTCAAGGAAGAGCCATCCACCCACTGTTGATGCTAAAATAGACTCCTTAGTCATAACTATGGAAAGAATGATGGAAAGATTAGAAATCACATATAGGAACCCACCAAGAGAAAATCAACTTGGTCCTCAAATCCGAAATCCTAATTTCAAAAGAAATCCTTCCCAAATTAGACAAAGAGAACCCAGAGAACAAAGAGAACAAAGAGGCCCTGACCAACAGATTAGGCCACCTTTTCAAGAAAACTATGCTGATGAGGGGGAAGAAACGATTGAAGGACTTGATGATGTTAACATTAATCTTATGGGAATAAATGATAATGATTCTATTTTTCTTACTCAAGAAGAACATGATATTTTCCTTATTTCACAGACTGAAGTTGATGGGGAAGAATCAGAACACAAATCTTTTGAAAATACAATAATGGAAGTTCATAGGCACTACAACTTGAGAACTAAGAAGTCCAATGATAACCCAACCAAGAAAACTTCTGACTTTAAGAAGACAACATATACACCTATCAAGAAAGTTCCTGGTAGCCCTCCAAAGAAAAATTCAGAGGTCCAAACAAAAAGAGTATCTGACTCTGTATAAAAAACAACTCAAACTGATATTACCTCCACTAGTCATCCCAAACACACTTCACAAAAGAATTTAGTTGAGAAGACAGATTTCCCTAATCAGAATAAAATTCCAGCCTCATTCATCCTGGAAAGTGAATTGGAAAAACTCAAAATACCTATTCCTCTAACATAATTTATGAATAAGAATGCTTACAGATCACAAGTGATCAAAGCCCCGAACATAGAACCATGAGTGGGTACAGACACAGTGAACATTGCTGATGATCAACCAGAGTTGTTGTTTGGGCCTGAAGTTGATGGGAAATTTGAAAGTGGTTATGTTCCTCCTTTTTACATCAACTTAAATATTCATGATAAGACTTTGCACAATGCCATGCTATATTCCGGTGCTTCTCACAACCTTATGCCTAAGGTCATGATGGAGAAATTGAGACTTGATATCACTAGAACTTACAAGGATTTATATTCTTTTGATTCAAGTAAAGTTAAATGCATAGGTTTAATCAAAGATTTGTGTGTTACTTTGGCACAAATTCGAGCCAAAAGCATGGTAATGGACATTGTTGTTGCAGACATACCTCCAAAATATGGCATGTTGTTGTCTCACTCATGGGGAGCCAAATTACAGGGTACCCTACAACTGGACATGTCTCATGCCACCATCCCATTATTTGGCCAGCAGAGAAGATTATACAGGGAGACACTGATGAAATACATGGTCAATAGTTAAGAGAAACCACATAACTACCCCTTATACTCTGTTCATTCTAATCTTGACTCTTTTCTTTTATATAATGATGGACACATGGAAAGACAAATTGAAAATTTGGAGGATGATGTTTATAACTTGGAGGAAAACAAAACAGTCCCTGAAGAAGATAAAATAGTGATGGTACAATTTGATGAACCAACTGAACCTTTGTGGAGTTTAGACTTTGATGGTGCTGTCAGCAAGGAAGAATAAGGAGCTGGAGTGTGGGTTTCAAATTCAAAAGCAAGATATATAGAAATCCATTCCTACAAATTGAATTTTCAGTGTACCAACAATATAGCTGAGTATGAAGCATTAATGCTAGGTTTGCAATTGCTAAAAAAGCTTGGGGCTAAGAGAATTGAAATAAGGGGTGATTCTGAACTCATAATAAAATAGGTCAAAGTCAAGTACTCTGCCAAACACCCAAGACTGAGGGCTTACAGAAATGTTGTTATAGATTTCTTGTAGTGCTTTACTAAATATGATTTGCAGATGATTCCTAGAGGCCAAAACATACTTGCTGATGGTCTAGCTACCTCAGAAGCCACATGTAAAATACCATTCCATCCTAATCGCCAGTATACAATTGAGGTGAAATGGAGACTTGCTGTTCCAGACAATATAAGGTATTGGCAAGTTTTTGGTAATGATGAACATATTGATGATTTTCTGCAATCAAAAAATGAGTTTGAATGTGCAAATATTGATGTAGATAGTGATGATGAAAAAGAAAGTGTAAATAAGATAGATTTAGAAGAAATAAATGAAAAACAAGAAATTCTAGATTTTTTGCAATTAAATGATAATATTTTGCCTAGAGGATTAGTCCCATTGGAAGAATTGTTTGATCTTGATGATGTATCTAAAAAACCAAAAAATGAACCTACTGGAAAATAAGTTGAGGACTGTAACATAGGAACTGAAAAGGAACCTAAAATGATTAAATTGTCCAAATATTTACCTCCTGCTAATATATATATATATATATATATATATATATATATATATATATATATATATATATATATATATATATATATATATATATATATAATTGTTCAAAGAATTTATAGATGTTTTTGCATGGAGCTATGAAGATCTAAAATCGTATGATACCAGCATTATACAACACAAAATTCCCATAAAAGAAGATCAAAATCCTTTGAAACAAAAACTTAGGAGAATTAACCCAAAGTTGATGCCTCTAATTGAAAAGGAAATAAAGAAGATGTACGATGCTAAAATTATTGTCCCTTTAAGGTTTTCTAAGTGGGTGTCCAATTTAGTCCCTACCAGAAAGAAGAGTGGAGAAATCAGACCGTGTATTGATTTCAGAAACCTCAATAAAGTCTCTCTTAAGGACAACTATCCCTTGCCCAAAATGGACCATATTTTGCAGAAGGTAGTTGGATCCAGTAGAATTTATTTGTTAGATGGTTTTTCTGGCTACAACCAAGTGTTAGTCCACCTTGATGATCAAGATAAAACAATGTTTACTACACCTTGGGGCACTTTCATGTATGTGAAAATGCCTTTTGTTTTAATGAATGCTGAGGCCACATTTCAGAGAGCAATGGATATTTCTTTTGTGGATGAAATTGGAAGATTCATTGTCATATACCTGGATGACATAACTGTTTTTTCAAAAACAGATAAAGAGCACTTACTCCACCTTAGAAAAGTTTTTGAAAAATGCAGGAGATTTGGAATCTCACTAAATCCAAAGAAAACTTTGTTTGGTCTAGAGGAAAGTAAACTGTTAGGACACATCATATATAAGGATGGAATCAAAATAGATCCTAGCAGAATTGAAGCCATTCAAAAAATAGATCATCCCCAAAACATAAAAGAGTTGCAATCTTTAATAGGCAAAATAAACTTTCTAAGAAGATTTATCCCTAACTTGGCAGAACTTCTCAGAAACATAACAAATATGTTGAAAAAAGATACAAAAAAAATATGGACCATAGAAGCAAAACATTCCTTTGATCAGGTGAAACATGCCTTGACATAAGCCCCTGTGCTTATCCGTCCTGATTATACAAACGATTTCCTCCAATTCTCTTTTTCCTCTGAGCATACCATTGCAACAGTTCTTTTGCAGAAGAACAGTAAGGCCGTGAATAACCTATTGCTTTCATTAGTAAATCCTTGAGAGATGCTGAATTGAATTATAACATCATGGAAAAGCAAGCTTTTGCTTTGGTGAAAGCAATTAAAGATTTTAGAGTATATATTCTCCACTCGCATATTATTTCTTATGTCCCTAATGTTGCGGTGAAAGATATTCTGACTCAAGACAATCCAGATGGCAGAATCGGTAAATGGATTGTTGTGATCCTTGAATATGACATTGAGATCAAACCAACCAAGCTTATCAAGGGTCAAGGATTATCCAAACTAGTGGCTGAGTCCAACTTTCATGCTTTGGATATTAATTTTCTAGCTGCAGTTGATGAACAAGAAGAGCAGGCGTCTCCCAAAGTTAAAGAGGTTTTCTCAAACTCTCCCTGGTATGCAGACCTTATTTTTGTTTTACATCATCTACAAGCTCCTCCCGGTCTAACTAAAACTAAAGCTAGATTTTTGAAACTCAAAGCTATGAAGTATTGTATTTTAAATGGAAATCTGTATTGGAAATATGCTGGAGGGATTCTACTAAATTGTTTGTTGAAAGATGAAGATGATAAATCTTTGCAGGAATTCCATGAAGGAGACTGTGGTGGACATTTGAATTGGAAGAACATTGCCAATAAAATTCTTAGAGTTGGTTTTTACTGGCCAAGTTTATTTGCAGATGTCCACAAGAAAGTGACCTCCTGTCATAAATGTCAGATCTTTGAAGGAAAAAGGAAACTTCCGCCTTTACCCTTGAAGCCGATTTCAGTTGAAGCTCCATTTCAACAATGGGGTTTGGATTTCATTGGAGAAATTCATCCACCTTCATCAGGACAACACAAGTGGATTGTCATAGCCACTAATTATTTCACCAAGTGGATTGAAGCTGTACCCACCAGGAAAGCCACTAATGCTATGATAATCAAGTTTTTGGAAACTAACATTCTTTCTATATTTGGATGCCCCAGGAAAATTATTACTGACAACGCAACATCATTCAAATAAAAAAAGATGATAGAGTTTTGCAGCAAATATCAAATCACCTTAGGACACTTTACAACCTATTACCCTCAGGGCAATGGATTAGCAGAGTCTTCAAATAAGAGTCTGGTCAACAACATCAAGAAGCTGTTGCAGGACAACAAAAAATCATGGCACAATAAGTTGGTACATGCACTATCGACAGATAGACTTACTACAAAGAGGTCAATTGTAAATACCATTTTACTTTTTATGTCAGGTGTGGGGTTTTTTTAACAGTGGTTGAAGCCCGAAGAGAAGGCCCTAAGCCCCTAATCAGTGTCACTAGATTTACATTTGTAATAAAGCTAATCAGCATGCAGAAAATTATCGGAGAAGAGGATTCAAAGCAACATGTAGCTGGTTCTTGGCACCTCACAAGAAGAGCACCATCCCTAAGTGGAGCCACTGTTATAACCCTATATTTCATAACATCACCTGATGATTAGAATTTTTTCCTCTAGTCATATTTTATTGTAAATAATATTTTATTTTGCAAATGATTTACAAAAAGAAAAAGAAAAAGAAAAAGAAAAGAAAAATAAAAAGAAAAGAAAAAGAAAAGGATAAAAATAGAAAAAGTGAAAAGAGGGTATAAAAAATAATAAAAGACAAAAATAAAAAAGAGAAAATATAAAACCCCATGAAAAATAAATTTGGTCTGAATCATACTGTATAATCATGATCAAACTTTTTGAATTTATGTTGATAGGTTAGTGAATAAATTTGGTCAAACAGTTTAATCTTGGTCAAACAATTTAATCTTGGCCAAATTAGCTAGGTTAGAGTAATAATTAATCCAACAGTCTAAGATGGATTAATATGTTAGTTGATTATGTTAGGATTTAGGTTAGTGATGTTTATTTCAATAAAAGTTGAAAAGGGATTGTTAAAATACCCTTTGTTTGAGTAAATTTGGATATTTTTACCTTAGGAAATAAGACCATGGTGTAAAAGTGGGAAAGGGTAAGCTTAGCGCTACCCATTGTATGTTTTTATCCTAAGTTTTCTAGTGGATAAGACTTTTTGTCGCATAGCGAATAAATGCTGCAAAGGTTTCAGTGACGACATCCAACAACGCCCAGATCGATGGTCCTCAGAGCATTTCGGACCCCCTCGACCTTTCTGCCTTTAATGGTGGGGGGGGGGGTCTAGAAAAGCAGTTTCCCCCACGCTGGCCCCACCTTACGTGTCACTCTCTCAACATTTCAGACCCCCCCCACTCAAATCCATTTACCACCTACCCCCCCCTCCGAAATCCTGCCAAATCATTATCCAATACCGCTCACCTCACTCCGCCACCGTACACCACTACCATTTATCGTGTGTCACATCCCACATACCCGTTAGCCAATCAATACCCCCCCCGTGACCGTTAATCACCTCGTCATCACCCCGTGCCATAACAGACACCTCCATTGCGCTGTAAAATCCCGTTTCTTCACCCTGTAACACTATTCGCCGATGCATACACTGTGGACACCGCACCAAAGCAAGATTCCAAGCCAATTTCCATGACTGCTCACCGTCCACAAAAGAAAATTCACCCGGGTAATTATAGTCCACCATTACTCTACCTTATAACTCTGTTAATCATGGCTCCCAAAGGCAAATCCACTGAAACTTCTAAGAACCCGATTCTTCCGCCTCTTATCAACCTGGATCATATTCCCTTGGCAGATAAGGATTACAAGATCACAGAGCCGAAGTGTGAATTCGACTTCTTCGAATTGCACTCTTGGCTAAAAGATATCTTCCTGGATCAAAGTGACGAAATTGAACTCTGGGAGTCTAATTTGCCTCTGTATATGTTCCCTCAGACCTTCCACTTCCCCGAATTTGCTTTGAAATGCCAAGCTCATTGTATACATGGCCAAAGGGCCATCGCTTCCTCTTCTGGCAAAACCTTATTCACTATTACCCCCGAATCCATTGACCAGATGCTGCAAATCCAAAGAAGCGACCCTGCAATCTCATTTTCCATCGAGGCCTTGAACGACCTGTACCAGAATCTCCCCTTCCCCCAAAGAGTCCAAATTTTCGATATTTTTCTGCTAGAAGACACTCAATTGCCCAAGAAAAATCCCCTCTATCCATCCTACATCTTCTCTGTCAGGGCCAACCAGATCATTTCCATCCTCTATTACCTGTTAGGATACTTCTCAGATGAATGGGTAGATGAGCCTATCTTAGGATTTTTATCCATTTTTTCCATAGAAGAAAGAGCCACTGTTCAATTTGATTTCAGTCAGTTTCTATCCGATAACAGACATGATAAGCTTTTCAGGCTTTTAACAGAAGGAATGTTAAGATATTCCTCAGTCCTGGTATATTTGTTCTTTTTTTTCCAGTGAGACAGGTTTCCATATGCCCTTCAGAAATTAAACTAGGAAGGAAACCCATAGTCAGTGACTTCATGGACCTCACTAGTGAGGAAAAATTCATTTGAATTCAAGTTCAAGGAGTTCATAGAATAGTTCTATCATCCAATTATTTGCATGTCGAACAACAATATAGAGCTAATAATAAATGAGGAAATTCAGAGAATCCTTCACCTCTCTGATATAGCCAAAACATGGGATTGGTATTTATACCAAAACCACATTGAGATAAGAGTGTATGGATGTGAGTTTCCACCATACATATTTCCAAAATATCTCCCTGTGAGAACTTTTGCACTAGAATACATAAGGCATATGGTGAACTTTGATGATATCCATTTTGTTGTAGTCAAGAAGAAACAACAACTCAAAATAAAGACCCAAATTGGCCCTTTTATATGCAACAACAGAGCTACGGGAGAAGAGGCAGACAACCTCTTGAAACAAATGAGTTTCACATGGACTTATGATCCATTTGGTGTCATCTCAGAGCTTAGAGTCAAACAAAGGAGCACTCTGTATGCTCACATACATAAGCCAGAAGTGGAAAAGTATATGAACCAGATGGAATGGAAAGAAAATGTTAATGTTTATGCCATTATTATAGTTCTTTGCATTTCAATAGATAAGAGCATAATAAGAACAAGATCACTGAGAAATACACATTCACAAGAGACACAACATTTATCCTGGGAAACCCCCTAGGGGAAGAAAACCCAGCAAAAACTTCCTTATCATAAATAGCTTATACAATGTTCAAGAGATAACTCAAACCAATACAGAAAGTCCTCCCCAAGAGATGCGCCACTCTTCTTCTCCTCTCTTTGGTAATTGCAGCTTGCCTCATAAGAGAAATGAGCAAGTGAGTTGTATGTTTGAAGTGAGGCGCTAGCCTCTTATTTATACAAGATTGGCACGTGTGAAAGGTCACAACTGGCAGGGCCGACCTCTCACTCTGGGTGGGTAAACCCACCTTTAATTAATTCTGGGTCTTCCATAATAACTGCTGGCGCCGACTTCTTATTCTGCCCTTTGTAATTGTCCGATGACCAATCCGCAAAAGGGGATTTGGTCTTTATACAATTACCGACATGATTAATCCACAATGGGGATTAATCCAATAACAACAATAATAATAATGACATGATTAATCCGCAATGGGGATTTAATCCAATAATAATAAGAATGCTCTTCCCAGTTACATTATTTCACCACTCCCTCTTAACAAGAAGGGTATTCTTCATCAGCATCAGGCGAGAGAGGTCTGCATCATCCGTGGCATCTGGAGGACAGTATCGTCAATATCATCTTGAAACATTGGCTAGCATATTTACGAGTCATCGAAAGTTTTCTTCATCGACAACATCATCATTCTCGAAAGAATGCTATCATCATCTGCATCAAATATGTATCAGTAA